>VXBZ01005575.1:362710-406758 GCA_013399135.1 Heliornis fulica | reverse complement strand
TCCGGGGCTCCCACTCGGGAGGTGGGGCCGCTCCATTAAGCGGTGCTGCTCGCCGGGGACCTGGTTTATACTCGTTTCCTGGGAGAAGGAGATACCAAAAACCTGTGGCATCAACCCTGGCGTGCAGCCTCCTCCGGTCGCCTGTCCCGGTGCTAACGGGACGGGATCAGCGCTTGCTGAGGCGCCGCGGTGGGAAACGTGGGGTTTGTGCCGCGGCTGGGGGGCACTTGGTGGGACACGGGGCTGGGGGCATCGCTTGGGTCCCCGCCTCAGGGCGCTGCAAGCAGCTGCATCATGCGTGTCCCGTCCCCCACCCTCACCTCCAAAGCTGAGGGTGCTCTCTCCTGCTAACAAATTAGATGATTTGGGGGTTTGTTGGGGGATTTTTTTGGTTGTTTTGGGGTTCCCCCCAGCCCTTCAATGCCTCATGGAAATCTGCACCTCAACTGGTGCAGTCCTGGGGGTTCTACTCCTTCTGGGAGCACATTCCTGCTCAGTAGCCCTTCCTCACAGTGGCATACCTGGCCCCTGGCTTATTTTTCGCTCCTCCAACATTCCTGTTCCTCTCCCAGCCCTTGCTCTGCAGAAGGAAGGGAGCGGGTGGGCAGCCTGTCCGCATGTCCCCATCCCACACACGTTCAGGTGCCCCAAAGCACAGCACAGGGGGCAAAAGCAGAACCAAAAAGGGGACAGCGGGCAAAAAAAGGCTTTGCTACAAGGTTTTTAATATAAACCCGATGTCTCTAAGGGAAGTGACGTTGTTACAGCAATAACCCAGAGGAACATCAGCTGTTAGTGATGAAGACAAAAGAAGGGACACCTCTGCATGCAGTTAATACATCTTATTTTCTTCCTTATTGGAGGCGCAACAAATAGCGTGGTTGTGCTGAGTGCCACAAGTGGCAAATCTCATTTTCACTGTGAGTGGGTTTCTGAGACACACAACCTCATCACGGGAAACACAGCAACCCTCGTTCATGTGGGAAGAACCCTTCTCACCCTCTGTCAGGCAAGGTGCAAAGAGGTAGCAAACGTGGTGGCGTTGCTCCCCTTTTTCACTTGAGTTCAGGTGTGTCTCTGCAGCCTGTAGCACACCCTGCGTCACCTGAGTGACGGTCACAGAGAGACGCCACTGCCCATGGATATGGGCATGCAGAGTAAGGGTAAGCACCTGCAAATGGATGCTGGTGACCCCAGAGGAGCTGGGGCAGGTTTCTCTTGGAGGCACCAAGTGCCACAGTCATCGCCTCGGCCAGTGCTGGTGAGTGCCACAGCCACCACACCTCAGACACTTCCATGGCCATCCTTCATCCCTGAGCCCAGTAGCTCCAGCAAACAGCACCAATACTCTCCTGATAAAGCAATACACTCAGAAATTCTACTTTACACGTTAACTGCAATAACATGATGTTCTCACCAGAAATCATGTTTTATTTTAAGTGTTTCAACCAACTCTCCTACAGCCCCTGGCAGGTAGAGACAGCAGGCTGGGCCGCTTTCAGCAATGCTGAAAGAGTTTTCACATTGATGGCTTTAATTATCTCATTTAAACAAACACGTTTTTCACTAAGAACCTTCCAAAAGTTAAAAAAGACCAAGGAAACAGACATTTCTGACACAACTAAATTCACACATTGCTCGGCAAGCTGTGGTGTTGGGCAGCTTTGGCTATACTCTGCTATGGTTGGCATAGCCTCAGATTTGTTTATATTATTAGTTTTTAACAATAATAACTGCATTGCAAAGACATGCCAGCAGCAATAAAACCAAGAGAGAACTGGTTTGAGTCAGAAAATAAGAACAGCAAACAATATATATGTGTGTGTGTATACACACACATAAAAAATAAATCAGCCTGTCCCTGCTGCCCTCATCCAGAGGACTGGAGAACCTTGCAGCCTGGCAGGCACCATTAAAGAGTAACATCATTAATGAAACAGGGAAAACACGGGCTGTATTTTGTAAGATCACACTGCCATGCCCAATCTCTCATCGAGAGCAAAACATTGTTCAAACTATCCTTTAAATTGCATGCTGCAAAAATTCATAGCTGGGAAATGTTTGCATTGCACAGTGCTAAGTTAGAACCAGCTCTGATACAGGATCAGGCACCTCAGTCTCATCTCTGGTGTATGCCCAGAAACTCAACATGATGTTCTCGCTTTTCACACAGAAGTAACCATGAAGCTCAGGAGAATGCAAACCAAAAGGAAAGAGAGAAACAGAGATGACAAAGTGGAAAAAAATAGCCTTGCCTTGATCTGGTTCCGTGTAAGGTTTGCTGTGACCCCGGGATGCAGCGGCGAGCGGAGAGCTGAAGCGATGGAGCCCACCCAGCATCCGCCATGGGAGCCCGCGGACGAGGCTGGAGGGAGCCTGGAACCCGGCGCTGCCCAAGGCAGGGACACGGAGTTCATTGTGCCAGTGCTATTGCACAACACTGTTGCCTTGACACTGTGTCATGTAAAGATTTTAAACTGCCTCTTTATTAGTCATCCTCCATTCATTTTAATTGTGGCTGATAAACAGGGCCGTTTCACCTTTGTGTTCTAGTGTATGCACTTATCTTGTGTATTTATAACACCCAGGAGAGTTTCAACCTTTTCCTGTAGGCTTGGTAGATACAGAGGAAGGAGGAGGCATCGCCATCACAGCCTGCTCGTGTTTGCTCCCTATACTTTCATCCCTTTGCTCTCTCAGCATGGACATCCCCCATGGATGCTTGATCCCCGTGCTGAAAACGTGCAGGCAGAGGCTTAGGCTAGTGCATGGGCTCCAGCAAGGAGGGATAGGCTGGCTGACACACACACTGAAGTTTTTTTTCTGGATGAAGTGCTGTAGGTGTGTGCTTAACACCACAGGACTCACTTTGATCTTCTCTGAGGACAGAATTTTCTGTGGATTAAATTCTCACCTCTGAATTATGGTATTGGTTATTTAATGAAATCACAGTTGGGAGATGAATAAATAATTATTGGATTTAACATAAAGAGCTAAAATTTTAGCGTTTAGTTTCTGTTTCTGGAATATTTTAGTCCCATTTATTTGCAGCATAAAGACACACTGCCCAAGAGTGTGCCTATCAGAAACTTTGTCCCTGCGATTCCTTATCTGTCCTTACCCTTGTGAGCTCTAAGGTTTCGCTGAAAACTCCTGGAAATAGCAGGGCATTTTCCTTGCCATGGTACTATGACCTTCTCCTGATCCCAAACACTCCCCTGCTTGTGGCAGGGAGAAGGAAGTGCATTTTGCCCTGGCACAACTGTGCCACCTGTAAGAAGAGCAGTCAGGCTCTGCAGTGCCTTCTCCAGCTCACACACCCCCCCCCCCCCCCCCCACCCGGAGCACGGCTGACCGTGCTGCGGCACTGTGGGGGCTGCGTGCTCAGAGCTCGCATCTCTGCTCCAAGCAACGCCCTACAGTTATGAGTCCTTCCCCCTTCGGAGACTCATCTCCTGCCTGGGCTTCTGTAGTTTCATCTTCATTTTTCCCCTTTAGAAAGACTCAAAAAGAAAATTCAGGTTTGCACCAGAATCATGTGAGAAGATGGGTAAAATCCCATTCTCATTTGAGTTCAGAAAAAGGAACGGAAACTCCATTAAAGGCGGAGTGAAAAAACCCACATTTACTCCAGTGTGAACAGGATTTTCCCTGTAGCATAAAATCTGGCATCCTTATGAGCTGGACAGAGCTACTTGCCGTCCCACCCAGCATCTTCGGGCGGCACTTTCAATTTTATGCATCTGCTTAAAAGGATTAGGAATAAAAATGAATTAATGACCATTTAGGATAAAATTCCACCTAAGCTTTTGAGAACCAATTGCAGTATTTTAATTTCCATCATCCAGCACCTTATTTTGTAGAAAAAAAGTTTAAGATGGCCCTTGTAGAGGCAAGATTGGTATCCAAATTCTGTGTATATCTAAGGCCCCATATTTCCTTGTGCCAGAGTAATAGCACGGCCAGATAAATGTATTTATTTCAAAAGCTGGAAGCTGTCCAAGTCAGAGAAAATAAATTTAAAAGAATACTTTTTAGGTGGCTGATCATACTTTCAACAATAATTATTTTTATGAAGCAAGAAATGTTCTCTTTTAACTGCATTAAAATATCCACTGGCAAGTACTCTTGTGTTCTGTTATTCTGCCTCACTTGAAGAAACAGGAGGAAAAACTTGCACAGACAAGAACATGGCCACCACCCTCCTGCATCCTTCCATGAGCACATACACTGAGTCTAAAGATCTTCATCTTCATTTTAGCTTGATCCCACAGAATATCATGCCTATTAATTAATTGTCTTTGATGCTGGGTTCTGGAGCCTGTGCTGAAGACAAACTCAGGCTGCTGCATTTAAATATGGGTTAATAAGGGCAATAATCATCTCTGATTAGTATAATCAGCTACTCAGGGGCCTCATGAACAGAGGCACAGGATAGAAAATAATAGTTATGTTAAAGGCCCAAATCTCCCTGAATGCAGCAGTCAGGGGCCAAATGGGCAGAGGGACCACCAGGCAATGGCGGTGGCTGTAGTATCACCTGTGGGTGAGGTTGGTGGAAGAGCAGGTGATTCATGCAAGGTGGTAACACTGCAAAGCTGCTCTCTGGTATTTTCCTGCTGTTAGTTACTTGATCCCATAAATAGCAGTTGGGAATTCTTCGGGGCAGCTCTTCCTTGCACTGAACAGCTTCGTTTCTCCCCTCTACCAGAGCAAATGTGATGGTAACAGTGTCTTCTAATGGAGTTTTGAACACCATGGGTCGGAGCACCACTGTCTTGCTTGAAGACAAGAAGCAATGTGCTCCTGGCCAAACATGGCAAAGAGAAAGCTGTCCTTGTCACCTGATCTTCCAAACCAGGATCTGACCTGGTGATCACCCAAGTTGCACATGTGGGTGACAAAGGACATGTGTTGTCAGGCTGTTCTGGGACAGGAGCTACTTCCATCCGTACCTTCCCGTCCATCTCCCAGCTGCTGACAGTCACCCCCCTCGCTCTGTCCGGACAGGTCTGCAGCCAGAGGGCTCCCAACTACATCCTAATCCCCTTTGGAAAATGGGACAGAGAGTGGCATTAGGGTGGCTGTGACCTGCAGACACAAAGTACTGTGGTTGCCCCACTCACTCCACGAGAGAGACCTCCCTCTACAAAACCACGTGCAACAGGGTGCTGAGAAGCCACTGCCCCATTTTACTTTGAAGGAAAGCAAAATCTTCCTCACCAAGGCAAAAGGACCAGCGTGGTCCTTTCCCAGCTCTGTAGCTTGTACAAGAAGACATTAAAATCCACGCCACTGGCAACCGTGGAAAGACCCAGCAGAAAGCAGGCAGGGCGTTTGCGTTTAGAAGACCGCGGGGTTGATGTTCCTTCTACCACACCCTGATTGGCAAAGATTGAAAAAACAATACATCTCTATCTGTGTATGTATCTGATACCAAACAAACTCACTCACCACAAACAGTTGCACGTACCTAACCACCAAGGAAAGACCAGGCATAGTTTGACAGTCAGATTACAGATGTCAAGCAGTGGCTTTGCCCGTGGTTCTTTAGCAGCATGATTGTCTCAAGGGACCAGTGACAGCACAGCCCAGGCACTAAAGGACAGGAGCCTGGAGCATAGCTCTCCAAACACCTCCCTTAATGGTCTTTTAGGATACACAGGAAAGAAAACATGTGTCCTTGATCCCAAGTACACCAAAGTCAACATCATCTTTGGGTAACTTCCACTGTTTTCCTTCTCCCTTTTCAAAAGAACACAGAAACCTTGTAGACCAACTCATGAATGCACAAAACAGAGGCTTGATATTCAACACAGATTTTACCCTGGGAGCAGGCTGGACCAAAAGCATCAGGTGTTGCTGATGCTGTGCTACTGTGCTCATGCCTGAACAAAAGCAAGTTAAAACACTAGTCTACGAGAGTTTATTGCTGTGTTTTACCACTAAATGATACTGAAACACATCAAAAAGTATCCAGAACCGCGTGGGGTGCTACTGCACTCTACTCACAGTAATGCACACGGGTTTTTCTGGGCACAGCGAAGGTGGTGCACACCATTATGAACTATGAATGCTAGAAAGTAGTATTATGGGACAGATTTTTGCCTACAAGTAGCATTGTGAGAAGTCAGTTCTAATAAACGGAGACAAACCCCCGACTGACACAATGATATCACTGTTACGTGGCTGTGACTGACTGTGTGTCCTTGTGGGTCTGGATACGCAGCACAGTTGGAATTTCCTCACCTAAACAGGGAGATGGAGATGAGTTTTGGTCTGGGCTTGTGAATGAGGGGCTGGGGCTAGAGAGGAGGAGCTGTGTAATGAATGTGCTTGTCATGAAATGTTTTGGAGAAGCAAGAGCTGTGGGAAACAGATTGGATATTCTTTTTCCTTTGGACAGCTCATCTATTTTCTTGGCCCCAACATGGTGGGGACCATGTCGGAAGTTAAGAGCTGCCATCGTGACCCCAAGACCCTCCATTGCATACTAACTTTCTTAGCAGCAGATCTTGCTGGTCCTTTCCACATCAAGACACCTTCTCTGCTGCCTTCTGCCAGGGAAGAATCCATCTTCTGTGGGGAGCCAGCCCTCCTGTGGTGCAGCAGCACCTTCCCAGCACATTTGCAGGTACCCAGATGAGCATGAGACATTTCATTTCAGAAAAATGGTTCCCAGTTGCTTTGCACTAACTGATTTCTGTCAAGTTGCTGTGTTCCTGATGGACACCAACCACCTTTGTACCCATGTTTGCAATGAGCAGAGTACACAGACAACACAGCCCAGGGCTCCTCTGAGTGCCACAAACCACTGTTCAGGAAAATGCTGGCTTACAAGAGACTTTTGTTTAAAGTGAGAGACTGTCCTGCTTTGGAGCATCATCGCTGCTAGAGCAACATCTCCTAGCTCCTTCCACCCAGTTTTCATTCTCCCTTTGTCCACTGAATATATCTGCCTGCCCTTACCACTGCCAGTGGTGCTAGTTTGCAGAACAAGAAGTCATTTCAACTGAGGAAAAACAAAAGAGAGAGAGAGAGGCTCCAAAAATAAACTTTAAAGAAGTGCATTGTTTCCTGTAGAGCTTCAGTCCTTTCACTTGCAGAACTTCGGTTAACCTGCATTAGACAGCACTTGCACAAAGTGCTACAAAAACAGCACTTGCTGTGGGTTTGCTGCCCTGTCATCATCTCCTTCAGTTAATTCAGACTCCACGCAGTAGTACATACACGGCACAGATAGTGTCACTAGCGTAGCAACCAGTGGGTGAATCATAATGAAACTATGAAGAGGAAACATGTCACAAACCAAAGGAAAAGCTTGCTTTTCAGTGGAGTGTTTCATCTACAGAAGAGTGTGCAAGTTAAGGATGCCGATGAGAGAATTAACTTGTGCCCTGGTCACTAAATGCAGCTTTTTATGCAGTTATTTACTGGTTGTGTTGCTATGGGAAATAGGAATACTCGCCATGACAACTGCAGCAGAGCGTGGCACGCAATCCACTTCACACAGAGCATCTTCTTAAGGAACCGCTCCCATTCATACATCCTGCAAAATTATGTGTCCTTGAGAGCAATTCAGCATGGGGTTTTCAGGCACAGCCTGAAAACCCCATACTTCTTCTGCATTTTATAGTGGGATATTGCCCGGTGTTTAATACTATGTATTACTTGGTTCTTACTTAGTCCTTTCAGTATTAGATTGGAAAGTACTTTGAAAAGGTAATCTTTACAAAAAATACACTGCTTATTTTACAGATGAGCAGTTTGGGCCAAAAATTTCACACAAAGCCCCACTGCACAGCAGGATGGCGACTGGCCTTTGTGCCCATGCCACACGGGCCCGGACGTTAGGGTAACTCTGCTCCAGCACGGTTCGTGTTGGAGCAGAGTGGGATGACTCTGCAGCCAGAATCTGCACCACCAGGGCAGAGCTGCTGCTAGAAAAAACCTCAGTGAGCTCAGTGCATCTGTACCTGTGATGACACGCGAGCATGACACCACAGCACTCACGCTCCGGTGCTGGTTTGTGGTGTACCCGAGTGACTTCAGGCTTGTGACTGCTGGGTGCTGGGTTTGGAGGCCGCTCATCGAGCCAGGCAGCACGCTGCAGGAAAAGGATTACACGCCCTGTAACACTGTGTTCCAGAAGATGCTTCTGGAACCATCCTTCCCCTTCAACACTGAGCAGCTCTACACGCTGCCGCTGAGTGGTGCAGCCTGAAATAAAGCACACGCTGTCCTCGTTTTGTTCACCCAGTTCCACCCTCAGCTCCAAACTCCCCGCCCGCCCATGCTTCACTTTGGCAGACGGGTTTCCTTGTGCCCAGTCGTGTGTTGCTCACTGGGCACAGACCCATCACTCCCTGAGAGACACAACCTGTGAGCACACCACAAACAAACACCGCGCAGGTAGACAGAAACCTGCTTGCGCTTGCTTTACCATGCGAGCTCACCAAAGCTCTGTCCAGATCAGCCACTAGTGGAACACGGAGATTTATAAATTCATTTGCCTCAAAATGATTTCTGGAGGGGAAAAAAACCACAAACCCAACCAAAGAAAAAATTATGATCAAGAGTTATGAGTAACCCGGAACACGAAGAATGTGCTGAGAGTAAATACGTGGCTGAGAAAACCATTACCAGTGCAGATGGTAATCATTCTGGCTATTTACCTCTTAACCTTGCCAAACATGTTCAAAAGTGCGTAATAAGTGACATCTCTCCTTTATCACAAGGTTTAGCCTAGAGGGAAACTCTGTTACTTACCGACACTAACCATGTTGCTTTTGGCGTTGGATCTCTTCCCCTACGTTAAAAAAAAAAAACATCATTGACAACTTTTTTCCACTGTTTAATTTGTGTAGTCACAGTAATTAAATATGAATCTTCAAATATTGCTTGACATATTGCAGATTTATCATCAGTGAAACAGTCTTCTGCACATTTCCATAATTGCTGCTGTTCAGAACAAAATGGTTACGCGCTGAACGCCTGACAGTTCTCTCCTTTAAGTCAAGTTCTCGTTTGTTTGCCCTCTTGGCAGTGCTGTATAGCAGTTTCATTTCATAATTAAATTATTTTCCATTCCCATACAGAGGCAAGAGTTGCCCTTCCAAATGTTTTCTTTTTTTTCTTTTTTTTTGTGTGTGTGTTTTACATTGTTTCTTAAGATGTGGAGTCCAATAAGTACTGAACGGAGCCAACGCATCCCTTAACTGCATCTTAGGGAATGCTATTCATGTGCTGCCCTGGAGGAGTAACTCTGTGCTGCAAAGAGAAGAGATGAAAGGAGAAGTAATTTGGGGGACCCACAGATGCTGTCAGGAGCAGCCTCTGTGCTTTCTGTGGCTCATAAAGTGCTGGGGCTCGCCACCCCCACTCCCCAAGCAGGTGGGGGACTGAATGTTACCTGTCTGGAAAAGATGAGGCTGAGGGGAGACCTTATCCCTGCCTACAATGACCTGAAAGGAGGTTGGAGAGAGGTCTCTTCAGCCAAGTGACAGGGGACAGGACAAGGGGAATGGCCTCAAGCTGCACCAGGGCAGGTTCAGGTGAGATGTCAGGAAGAAATTCTTCACCAAAAGAGCTGTCAGGGTGTGGAACAGGCTGCCCAGGGAGGTGGTGGAGTCATCATCCCTGGGTGTATTTAACAGACAGGTAGATGAGGTGCTCAGGGAGATGATTTAGGGGAGGACAGGGACGGTTGGACCTGATGGACTAAAGGTCTTTTCCAACCTAGTCATTCTGTGACTCTGTCAATCGTGCTGTTACACAAGCTGTCGTAATAGTCTCTGCTTCACAGGTTTGTATCTGCTCAAACCCCTTCTGGCTGTCTTCCCTTCAGTAAATAAATATATAGCTTCTTGTGAACAAAGCCTTATCAGATTGAACAAGCCTCTCGAGAACGTTTGAGGTATGAGAACTAGCACAAAAACTGCAGACAGGTTGAAAAACTTAAAGTGATAAAAAGCCTCAGTAAATTTTGACTGCAAATCAGGATTCCGTTCCAGGGGCCAAGTTACCTTCGTTCCCTATTAAAGATGAGAAAGGAACAGGCTGTTCCTGTTGCATGTGCTTTTTGTCAGCCCTCAGCAAGCACTGGTATCTGTGTGTCACCTCCACACTCTGTCTGGGTGCTCTTAGGTGAGCCCCAGCATGGGTGCTGAGTCACTCCTCAACACATCTGGTGGGTGGTGCTGTGAGCTCAGGTGCCTCCAGGCCGAGTGGTGGGACCAAAGGAGAAGACAGGGGTTCAAAACATGACTATTACATTAGGAGAGAGTGAGGAGTTTTTTGCCTAGTTGTGAAGCAGAGCTTTCAGCTACCTGCCCATGTATGCCCAGGACCTGCTGGTGCCTGGAGCAAGAGACCCTCTGATTCAACCAGACCTGCAATCCCTGTCCTCCTGAGAGGATCAAAGAATCATAAAATCACATGAGTTGGAAGAGACCTGAAGATCATTGAGCCAACCACAGCCTAACCCTGCCTAGGCCACCACTAGACCAAGTCCTTCAGCACCTCATCTATTCGCCTTCTAAATCCCTCCAGGGATGGTGACTCCACCACTGCCCTGGACAGCCTGTTCCAATGCCTGACAGCCCTTTCCAGTAAAGATATTCTTCCTGATGTCCAACCTAAATCTCCCCCGGTGCAGTTTGTAACCATTTCCTCTTGTTCTATTACTTGTTACCTGAGAGAAGAGACCAACCCCACCTCTCTGCAACCTCCTTGCAGGTACTTGTAGAGAACAATACAGTCTCCCCTCAGCCTCCTTTTCTCCAGACTCAAAAGCCCCAGCTCCCTCAGTCACTCCTTGGAGGACTTGTGCTCCAGACCCTTCCCCAGCTTCGTCACCACAGCATGTGTTCTCATGTGGCTCCTGTCCATCACATCACACATCTTGGGGTTTCATCATAGGCCCTGAGAGCAGGAAGAGAATCCCTTAACTTCACAAGAGTCAGATCAGTCCTCCTGCTGGAAAAGCAGCTTTCAACACAGATTAGTGACTGTGAGACTGTTATTTATTTGTTTGTTAAATTTTTGGCACACAAGGTTAGAGCTGCAGCCTGTGGTGGGGAAGGTCAACCCTCAACTTTTCAGCAGGTCCTCTAAAAGAAGGACCTACAGCCTGAGGGCCTGAACAAACTGACTTGGCAATTTCCTGCTTGCCACAGGCAAAACACATTGTCCATGTGGACATCGGGCACCTCTGCCATTGCTAACCAAAACATACTGGGGCCAGAGATCTCTGAGCCAGGTGTACTCCTCCTGCCTCCATACAGACAAAAGAGACCTTTTCATGCATGGCCAACACTCAGATGGGTGCTTCTATTTCAGGTCTTGGGTGCTAGGTTGATCGGCTTACCTACTCTCTTGCCAGGATCAGGGCTTGAATAAGGGCAAGCTGGCTGTGACCCAACCCAGATAAGTCTAAGGTTGTGCTGATGGGCTGGAGAGGGAACTGGGAGAACGTCTGTTCTCCATGAGCTTAATTTTCTTTTTATTGTTCAGATTTTTGGACCCAGGAACCTTAGTGGACCGGCTCTTGCCCTGTCTATCGTAAGAACTACCAAGGATTGCTTGTTTGCTTTTTGGGGACTGCTTCTCTGGATCAGAAGGTGGATGGAGCCCACTCTTTTGAACACAAGTCTTTCCTATACTGAGTCATCTTGAGAAAGGACTTCAAATGTCCAAGCCACCCTTCGGCTGCACGAGCAGTGATGCACACTTTCCCGTGCCCAGGGAGAAGCAGCAGTTTGAATGCACAGCTTTGCCTGCTCGCAAAGGCTGCAGCACTGAGAGAATTAGAATGCTCTATTAGTGATAGAACTAGGGGAAAGGGTTCCAAGCTGGAATATAAAAAGTTCCATCTTAATGCAAGGGAAAACTATTTCCCTGTGAGGATGACAGATCACTGGAACAGGCTGCCCAGAGAGATTGTGGAGTCTCCTCTAGAGACATTCAAGACCAATCCGGTTGATTGATNAGACCAATCTGGACAAATTCCTCTATGATCTAGTCTAGAGGATTCTGCTTGGGCAGGGGAGTTGGACTAGGTGATCTTTCAAGGTCCCTTCCAGCTCCTGACATTCTGTGATTCTGTGATTGAGAGACTGTGCAGCAAAGAAGAGGCAAAAGAATTTTCCTCCTGTGTACTGGGTGCTGGAAATGTGGATGTCCACAGGACAGACTCATCATCCTGAGGCTGACTGGCAGAGCCAAGGCATCCGAGATGGTGCTTATCTGTCATCCTCGGAAGAATTCTCCTTGATGCAGCCTTTCTGCTGCTCACAACTACAAAAAGGGGCTTAATGGCTCTGTACTGTGACCTTCCTCCTTCGGGTGGTTGTAAGCAAATGACCAGCAAAGAGCCCAGATGCAATGTGAGAAACAAACACTGACTTTCTGCTGGAGCAAAACCGCTCAGGTGAGGCTCACTGCCCCCTCACGATGGCTAGTTTGAGCATGGCCTCTAAGGCTGGAGAGAGCTCCCTTGGAGAGCTCTCTGGGGCAATATGCACTGTTGAGTTGTAAAGGTGAGACGTTAAATTTTGTGGTCCAACACTTGTAAAAATAAAGCTAAACATCCTGGTGGTATTTTTTGATTACAAAGCTGCATTGATTACACTTCCCAGAGGGAGTGGAGAGGGATCCTGCTCTTCACAAAGTCTGGCGGGAAGACCACTGACTCCTGTTCTCTAAAAATCCTCTCAGAATGGTAATAGAAGGGACCTTTGCCCCACTGTCCTCATAAAACACATAATGGGAACAATTTTAAAGGGAACTAAGCTGTTGTGAATATCAATTCTCTTCTCTAACGAGCGCAGGGCTGATAACGGTGTGCTCTGAAGAGGGACACTCTTCTAGGCCGCCCCACGTGTCTGAGCACTGGATTTCGTTCCTAGGAACTGCAGAGCGCGAGTTGTATTTTTAGGAGAGCTTGGAAGGTCTAACCAAGAATTCCAGCCAGGCACATGACGGCCTTTTGTGTGCAGTTTATAAATGGGAGAAATTAGAGCCATATATCCTTCAACCAAACAAAAAGACAACAGAAATCTTTAGGCAGAATTCTCTTCTCAGATCTACCCACGCGGCACACGGTGACGGCAAAGAAAGGCATCTTCTGTGCCGCTCACAGAGAGAAGGCAGCATGAAAACAGATGCCCAAAGACATATCTCAGAAGAATATATTTAGCCTAGAAGTGTTTTAGACTGAGAAGCGATCGTGCAAAATACAGTTTTTCTTGCCAGCATTATTTTAGTAAATAAGGAGGAAAATCTTACCCTACTTACTATTATAGATAATCTGCTTAAAGTGGGGATGAAGGAGTAGCTTTGGGAGTGCATTGATAAGAGGTACCATAATAATTTAGTATACTCAGGCTCTTTATTTTGGATCTGATGACTGGCTAATGGAGGAGAGCTTTCAGGTTTGTCTTTTGGAGGAAAAGGGACAGGTAAAGCCTGGCAGTTCAGTCTTGAATTGAACTGAACTGAAGAAGAAGAGAAGAAAGTACAAGAAACTTCTTCAGTCAGTTTATCAGGTGGGAATCTGCCAACACAGTATTGCAACACGGTATGCAATGCAGCAAGCTCTGGGGATTTCAGAAGACCCTTCCTAAAGAGATTAAGGACAGATCCCTGTGGCTCATGCTGAGGGATACAGTGCAGCACATTGCCTTCAGTGCTGCCAGAACATCAATGCACACTTATATACTTATATCTTACATCATTTAGAATCATAAGAACATAGAATCACTTGAGTTGGAAGAGACCTTTAAGATCATTGAGTCAAACTACAGCCTAACCCTGCCTAGGCCACCACTAGATCAAGTCCTTCAGCACCTCATCTATTCGCCTTCTAAATCCCTCCAGGGATGGTGACTCCACCACTGCCCTGGGCAGCCTGTTCCAACACCTGACAGCCCTTTCCAGTAAAGAAATTCTTCCTGATTACCAACCTAAATCTCTCCCAGTGCAGTTTGAAACCATTTCCTCTCATTTGCCATGTACCACACTACTATTCCCTATTATTACCATGACACCAGTATTTTCTTCTCACTCTTTATCCCTCAAAGAACGGACTTCTAGATGCTGCTACAGCACCACACATTTGCCAAGCCTGTAGTTCATTGCTAATGCAGGAACATATTTCAGATTGTCAAACTTAACCAATATCCTTCAGTTTGGGACACAATCAGCCCAGACCAAGAGGTCTAATGTAGGCAGTCTTGAGCCACCTGCCATTATCCTTCTCTAAAAGGATGAGTTGAGACCTAAATACATCACAGGAAGGGTGACAAAGTAGAGGGGATACCAGAGCAGACTAAATATCATGTATTCAGAACAGAGCATGCATTTTCCAGTTACTTCATTCACTCTATTCCAGAACAGAAGTAATAGACCCAGTCCTGAATTGAGTACATAGAAAACACCTCCACGCTGAACACAGTACTTCCACTTCAAAAGCAGGCAGAAATCAACACGCCGTTGACGTTTCTATTATACCAGCCACTTAGTTATTCTTGTATGGGGAAGTCCTTATTAACACCAAGAAAGTGTTGTGAAGATGGGAGTTACTGTTTCCAAGAGTCACCATTGCCCTCAATAAAATTATTCTTTTGGAGTTCACTGGAAATAACAACTTGTGCCTCTAGAATTACCAGACACCACGTGCAATCTTCTCTCATAGATGCAGGACAGAGAAAAGGCTTTTAGGGTGAATCACTGCAAAATCTATCAGGCCAATGACACTTATGAAGGGTATTATGATTATGATTGTCATTATTTCACTGCTCTCATATGCCTGTTGCAGGTGGATAAAAAAACAGGTTAAATTTAGTTAAAAAGAAAAAAGCGCCTCACTGCATTCAGGCTCCCATTATTAACACACTTAACAAAGTGAGCTAAACGACTGCTTTTTGTTCAAACAGTTGAGGCTCTGCAGTCACTGCATAGTTATGCTCATTTATTTTATTAGCTGCTTTTCAGGTAGAAATTCAGTAACTTCAGAGTTCAACCCAGTATCCTCAATTCATACCTGCAGTCCTTTGATGTAAGCACAATCTTAAATCTCCACCTCACACAAGCGTATAGCTAAAAAGATAATAGCAGTGCCACTGCCCCACGTGTTTCAAGCTCTTTCCATTTTATATAACCCAGCAGCACAAGTAGGTTTTTATTCTATTGATAACAGCTCCAGATGTGGCACAGCCATATGTATGACTAACACGCTCAACAATAACATTCACAAAATATATCGGTCAGGAGGGCAGTCAAGCACACAGCACTAGCCTACATCACCTCTGGATTTCAGCATCTATGGAGCACAGTCATCCACTTGCAATAAAAGCTCAAAAATAAAGGAAGATGCTGCCTCCGCTGCTACAGCTATTACAGCGAAACAGAGAAAGCTACCTCCGCATTCCAGGCATCTGAATAGGAGAAGTTGAGCTGCTGGAACAGCTTAGATTTTGCACTGCATTTGTTTGGGTCAGCCCTGCAGCAACTATGAGTGTGCCTTACGTTGCTCTTCACTTTCCTCACGCGCTTCTGGTTTTCTCCATTTTCATCACCAACAAAGAGTAATATTAGACACAGACATGAAAATAATTATACTGGTTCCCAATGGCAATAATGTATGTGTGGGGACCCACACAGGGTCTTGGCTCCCTTTCTTGGACCATAACAGCCCAAATACCCAATGGAGGAGGCAGTTCTATGGCACACTAGAAGTGCAGACACTGGCAGAGAAAAAGCATCACCGGACATTTCACAACTCAGATGGATCAGGGAGCATCTTTTCCTCTGGTAGCAGAGGAAGAGAGTGAGATTTGGGCTGATGAAATGGGCTTGTTTGCTTTGGGCTGTTCCCCTAAATAAACTACTCATCCCAAATGACCCATCCCAATTCTGCTTTCATCACTCACTACACGTGTTGCTCACAAACTGCTCCCTGCAGCCACTGACCACCATCTGAGGGGACACTCCATCAGAGCCAGCTCAGCAACTTCTGCTGCTTAACATCCCTTCTCCAAAACCAGGCTTTTGGTTTCGTTCCCTTCACCGGGTCTTTGGGGATCGCCACCACCATGCGCCCGACGAGCCAAGCCTGTTCCCTGGCTCCACCGAGGAAGATGGTTACACTGGGTGAGGAAAGTACACCAGCCCAACAGGCACAAACCAATTAAGTTGATTTCACCACTAGCACAGGTTATGGTCTGAATAATTCATTTAACTATGCTGCAGCACAACTCTGACATGGAAACCTGGGCTCCTCTCGCTCTCTGTAGGTCACAAGGGGACGCATTCATCAGAGAGCAGGAACCTACATGCTTCTGAGGAGAGAAAATAAGACTTTTTGGAAAATGTTACACATTTATCTCGCTTTTCCAAACGTGCTGAGATACAGTCAGAGAAAGTACTAGCTCCAAGGAAAACTGTGACTGTGTTGGATAACTGTCTAGCTAGTGGGATCTCCATAAGGAGTTATTCAGATATGCCCTGTTCACACCTATCACCAGCTAATTGCAACATGACTATAAGATCACCAGGACCGTATTGACATGTGAGGAAGTGATTATGAACAGACAGCTTCCTCAGAAGCAAGGGCTGTCCCACTTTTCACAGGGATGCTGGAGAACAGAAATCTCTGCGGAGCTCTAATGGGCTACAGGGGTGAACTGACAATAAGCACTCTTTAATTAAGCTCTTTGAGAAAGTCAGGCTCCCACTGGGCTTGTTGTGAGAGCAGCAAAGCTCTTGATTTATAGCAATTCAATGCCCAAGCTTTCTAATACTGATGTAGGACACCGAATCACCGAGACCTCTTCAGTATAATTAAAGGCAGGATGTGCTCCTGGCTGGATTATTGCAGCTCTGATGGGGAATGCAGTCAGGTGTATTCTTGGGATTTGTTGCTGTAGCTTATATGGTCTATGTTACATAATAGGCTGCACTAGGTGATAGTAAAAGCTGAGTTAATTACAAAGGGGGAAGAGGTAGTGATGGGGAGATTATTCAGGATCTCTCAAGTTCTGATAATACCACAAACCTGCTGCAATTTTTTGAGAAGCCTAAAGTTTCTCTTTTCCCTCTAATATGAATTGGGGGGAAAAAATGAAGTACATAGGTGTGCAGAGGTTCATTAGTTACAGCTTTTTTTTCAGAAATGCTAAGCAAATTTCAACTTATACCTGGCATGCTTTATCTTTGAAAAATACATTATATCTCTTCACAGCACAGACGATGCCTGGATTAACTCCTCCTGAACTAGTGCTCAAGCACATGAAGAGCATTACCCCAGTGATGTGCCACCAACTCGTGGCAATTTACAGCACCTTCGAGCCAGTCACTGGCACTTCACAAAGTCAGTCTGTCTGGGCTTGGAGATGCTCTGCACGTGAGGTTCTGTTCTGATCCTTGATGAAACACAGCAATCTTTGCAAATTGAACTGATTTAGGAATTCTCCTGAGTTCACCCTCTATCCTTTGAATCTCATTTGCTCCCTACCAGTAAGTGTTCCTTCCTGGGAATATTAGCTCCTTCCAGGCTGCAGTCAAGTCAGCCCTAAACCTTTTCTTTGTTAAGCCAGGCTGGTGGAAGTCTTGGAGTCCTTCACCAACACACTTGTTGTCCAGTCCCTCTGTCACACTTGGTCCTCTGCAGCTTCTCATCATACTTCTTGAATTAAAGGAAGGCTTGCGTCAGCATTGCCATGAGCACCAAATAACAGCAGTAAGATAATTTAATATCCCAGTTTTTATTCCTTCTAAATACAGCTCCGTGGCTATTCAACTGTGACTCTTAAGGGCTCGTTCAGAGTCATTGCTTTCCATCCTTTGAGGCTACCTTCCCATCTTTGTCCTTTGAAGCATGACTCTCTATTAGCCCACCCTGAAATAAAAGCAATGTGCATGCCACAGGTATCTATTCACCTTATATTACCTTATGGGACTAAATAAAACCAGGAAGAAAATAACTGCACAATTCAAAAAAACCATTATTCTTACTTTTTTCATCAGAAAAACTATGTCAATATTTAAAGAAATAGAATTTTGATATTCTGTTTTCCTACAAAATCACCATAAGAAAGAAAATGCCAACAATGAAAATATCTAGGTACAATTACAACCTCAGGGGTCACAACTGCTCTGTGGACTCTTTTGTGGGTGAAGTTAATTCCTCTGTGGGTGCCAATCTGAGGCCTTTGTCCCCAAAATTCTTCAAAAATAGGTTCCCTGCAGCAGGTAGGTTGCTCTTTTACTCAGGACTGAATTTCAGTCTGTGTGCATATCAGATGAATAGGATTCAGTTCAATGAAAGACTCTGAAGGGAAAAATTTTTTCAAGCTGTGTGATGTGCAAAAACATCCAACCCATCAAGAGGAAAGGCATAAAAAAAAAAAACAATAGAGAAACCAAAAGTATAAAGGAGGAATAAAGACATCCTTCGGGATAAGGCAATGGAACATGTGTGGGTGGAAAAGCACACAGGAGAGATATGGAAAGTATTCAAAGAGAAATTACTGTATGCCCAATGGTTATGTGTGCCATTGAGCTATAAATACTTCAGGACTAGAGACAAGGGTGAAATTTATACAAGGACGTGGAAAAAGTCATCTGGTGTAAGGCAAAGCTCTCTAAAAGCATAGGAAAATTGAAAAAAAATGAGGTGGAGAATGGAAAAATAAAAAAGACCAACTAGTGACGTGAAGTGAGGAGCTCCAAAGACAGGTTTTGCATGTGGGTCTCTCCAGGTGCATGGTTATTAAAATCCTACTGGTATTTCAGAAACAGGCTGCACCACAAATGTCCAGTGCAGCCCTCAGGAGCCACCCTGGCTGCTCCTCCTGGTCACCCTCCTGTCCACCGCCTCCTGCATTGCCCTGTGCTGTGGGTCCTGACTGCTTTGCCCCACCTTGTTGGCTCAGCATCCTCCACACACCCTGAGGCCAAGCAGAGCTACAAATGACACCACCAGGTGCATCTCCAGGGCTGGTGTTCTTCCATTTCTGCCCGCCCAGCAGCGTGCCTCCTGACACTTACAGGCAGGAATTTCACATCCCCAGGTGATGGATGGGAGTTTACAAATAAAATGTTGCAAGCCCTGTAACAATCACTGCACACCGAGATCCACCTACCAGACATATGCCCAGAGGTGTGAACAACTTCCAGCAAGGTAATTATGCATTACCCTGAGGAATCCAGGTTCCCCGGGGTGGGATTCGTGTCACCTGACTTCAGTTATTTAGGAGCTGGGTGCTTACTCCCAGCCAATAGCACAGCTCGTTGTCTGGAGACAGTGTCCTGCAGAGACTCCTGCTCCAACTCTCCATGGAGAGTGCAAGGAAGGGCCCATCTCACCAGGGCAAGCAGCTAGTTGGGAAGGGATGGGTGGCTGCCAGGTGATTTAACACCCCTGCAGGCAGTTCTGTTATCCCTAACGGAGACAGTTGCACTGTTATAGTATTTTGGAAGTGTGTGCCACAAGCTGAGAAGGGGTGCTGTGAAGAAAGGTCTGAGGGCACTCCACCTTTGACCTACCACAAGCAGCTACACACCAAAGCCCTATGAAAGTTCACCCCAGCAAGAGACACTTTACCACCTCCAGCATGTCATGGTGCTCTCCTCTTAACCCTGTCGCCTCTGCTGAAGGAACACAACCCACCCATGCAGTCGTACTTTGACCTGGGTAGCAGGGATGCAAAAGCTGGGCACTGCTGCCGGGTCTCTCCCCTGTCCTACTTGCTTTGCTGCCATTACATAAACAGCATTCACCTGGCTCCTACTTTCTCGCTTCCTTCGCTTGTTTTCCCATTTTTAGGACACGCTTTTACTCGAGTTACACTGACCTCTTTTGCGAGAGAGGGTAACATATTTTCTGACTAAAGCCTCTTATCTTTAATAACCTGGCACATTTACTGCCTGAGTCAATAGTTAGACTTGGGAATTCTTTTAATTAGAAAACCGACCATTCTAATCAATAGTGAAACCCGAAAGCCCCACATAATGGAGAAGCAGCTACGCAGAAATCTAGACCGTCCACCACCAAGGCAGACACCCTCAACAAGTATCATACTTGTTTCCTCCTTTCCATCCAGCAGGAGAAATTATGTGAACATATTGCAGGGCATCCAATCGACCCTGAGCACAGAAGATCTACTTACTTAAAGTGGAATAAGAAATGGCGGCACCAGTGATATCCTGGACTGCTAAATATCAGGCTCTTCATAAAAAACTGGGTACCAGTTCACACATCCCAGGATGCTTCCTCCACTGTGGTCATTACAGCTTAACCATGTGGCTGCAGGAGACCCTCAGCAGCACGGTGGCTTATCTGCCTTGGCTAGGAGCTTGCTGATGGTTTCCTCTCAGGTTTGCAGGCATGTAGCATGGGTGGCAGCTAATGCCACTGCACAGACAGACAAACTCCCACCACAGCTGGACAGGGTTTTCTCTTTAACCCATGACAGAACCAGGGTAACACGAAAACTATCCAGGACAGAAACTGGATACAAGGAAACAAGGATACTGAAACAAGGAAAACTTGCCACGTGGAGGGGAAGGGGTGGGCAAGGGAGCAGAAGACACTTGGTGGTGGGGGGGAAAGGAGAGAAATTGGTTTAACCAGGAGGTGACAAAGTTCAGAAGGTCCAGCTGGTCCCAGGGTCCCATCCTCACCCCACTGCCCACCAAGTGCTGCACGCTGGCACTAGGACACAATGCATGCAGGGTGCACGGGTCACACTCTGTGGGCATCCCAGATACGTGTTAGGATGCTGAGGTTGCTTTAAACACTACTCATCATGGGCTCCTATGGAATGGTCCCCCATCTGCAGACTGAGTGGTTGCCAGCCCCAGACCAGCAAGGCTGAACACCAACAGGAGGGATTGGGCTTGAAAGCCTTTGCGCAGGGCCACTGATGGCTGGTGAGTACCTAGTGCCTTTTGTACCCAGCCCAGCACAATGGCATTTCTCAAACAGACTGGAAGAGTAATCAGAAGTTAAAAATTACTATTCAAAAGTTATTCTGTGTCATAAATATCCAGACTCGCAGCAGCACATTCAGCAGCATGTCCGAACCCTCTTCCTCTTTGCAAGAGGAACAGAAACTGCTGCTCAAACAAATGAGAACAAGACTTTTGTTTGGTTTTGTTACAAAGAAAAATCAACTGATAGCACACATAAAAAAATAAATAAAACCACCCTGCTTAATTATAATCTTTCTGGAGCAACCAGGATGGCTTCAGATTATTTTACATAACTGTGTTAAATCCCCCCTGAGAATTATTCACCTCCTACACTCCAGGGTGCCTGAGCTTAAAAGATGGCCAGTTATTTAACAGGATTCTGAGTAGCTTAAAAATGTACCAGCACTTGCTGCAAAAGAACAATTGAGTAGGTTTACTTCATGATCTTCACAGCCCTTCTATGATGGGCAGGAGATTGTTCTTTGATGGTGGGTTTTATTTTGAAACATGTATTGCACCTGTCCTGCTGTGTATTCAAATTATAATGAACTTCATACACACACACACACACATATATATATATATATATGTGCATGGCCAAGGTTTGGAGTCTTTTCAAGCAGCACTTGCAATAGCAGCCTTGCAAAACTTCACTACCCAGCTTGCACAAAGACAGCATTTTTTGCTTCTATAATTTGGAAAAGGAAGGAACATCTTCCTTTCCTGCACTGCCTTCCTAGAAAAGGAGAAGCAAGGAAAAGATGGCAATCTTCAGTCCCAGCTATGCTGTGGTCTTGTCTTCTTGAGTTACATTTATCTTGATTGTTGGTAATGAACATATGTTTCTAACCACAATCTCTATGTTTACCTAACATAAATAACATCATGAGAACTGAGTCTTTGTTCATGCACTTTAAAGCCCAGAAACTCACAAATGAGTTTGCACACAGACTACGAGAAGCAGCACCTTTGTGCCACTTGAGTCTGCCTCACCAGAGGACAAGACTTGTTCTTGGGCTTGAGCAGGCAGAAGGACAATTCGTGTGCACTTGCTCCTCTCCTCTGGGTTGTCTTTTCTGAGAGGAGGCAGGTCTTAAAGTGGTCAGGAAGGAGTAAGCGATGGGCGTGCTTTAGCGTGACCCAGGTGTTACCTTCACTGCAATAAGACAACACGTAAGTAATGTCATCACTTGCCTTTCCCTCTGATGGCCTGGCAGCAAAATATGTCATCTGCTTATCAAGTTCTTGGTGAGATGAACAGGGACAGGAGGTGCTATTAGCTGCAACCACAAGTATGGAAGAAGTGCAAAGACAGGTACAGAATCACAGAATGTCAGGAGTTGGAAGGGACCTCAAAAGATCATCTAGTCCAACCCCCTGCCCGAGCAGAATCACCTCAATTAAATCACACAGGAATGTGTCCAAACTGGTCTTGAATGTCTCCAGAGAAGGAGACTCCACAACCTCTCTGGGAAGCCTGTCCCAGGTCTCTGTCACCCTCACAGGGAAAAGGTTTTCCCTTACATTCAGATGGAACGTCCTCTGCTCCAGCTTGGACCCACTGCCCCTTGTCCTGCCACTGGCCATCACTGAGAAGAGCCTGGCTCCATCCTCCTGACACTCACCCTTTACATATTTATAAACATTAATGAGGTCACCCCTCAGTCTCCTCTTCCCCAATCTAAAGAGATCCACCTTCCTCAGCCTGTCCTCAGAAGGAAGGTGTTCCAAGAGGAAAGAGCAAGGAAGCAGCTGTACAGCAGCTTTCTCAGCTGCCGATGGTGAAAACCAGCCCAAATATTCCATAAAGCCGTAAAAGAGCCTTTTCTATTGCTATTTTTGATGGTTAATCCAACTGAGGGATGGATGACTGGCATCATGCTCAGGGCAGGTAGCCAGCCCTGAGAAGAGCCTTCAGAGGGACACTCGAACTCTCTGCCCACATCAGGTCCCAGCCCACCCATATAAACCATGACCCTGTCTCCCAGCAGTGGGAGAGCTGTAAGGATTGGAGTTATCGATGCTGAGCTCAGGGTTAAACCTCATGCTGGGATGTTCAGAGGAAGGTCTCCTGTGCCTGATGGCTCCAGTGTCTTCTTCTGGCCTCCTCCACCCTGTAATCCTGCCCAGCTCTTGCACAGAGGGACTCGTGCAGATCAAGGACTATGAGAAGGAGACACTGTGGAGTCTGGGGCTTCTTTGTGCTCTGGGGCTGGGTCTCCTGTGTTCGTGGCAGGGCATAAGGGAAAGTATAGCCCTGAGCATGATGACTGTCATTTTTGTAACCAGGGACTGATGCAAAACATTCAGCACTGAAATAAACATCAGCCAAGAGTGCCCATGAGCTGGTTGCTATACAACAAAACAATAATTCTCTGCAAATGGGCCAGAAAGAAATTCAGATCTTAGTCACCAGTTACAAGCCAGTCAAGAAGAACAGAAGTTCATCATCTCCCAGGCAAGACTAGATGACCTGCAGCCAGTGTCCCTGAGCTGCAGACAGATCCTAATGCTTAACAGAACGATAAATTGAACCTTGATGAGAACCCAACTGCATGGGAACCCGCAGGGTCGTGCCAGCTGCAGGGAATCCCTTGGCACTGCAGCACTGTGGATCAGAGCCGTGCTGCCCTTCACACTTGGTTGAAGCTGTTCAAGAGGATGTGCCAAAACATGGATCTCTAAGCTCAGAAGGGAGAGGATACAAGCAGAGTCCAAGCTGAGAGAGATTGTGCCAGAATGGCCAAGACAAGCTCCATGGCGAATGGAAGAAGGGACCCAGCCTCAGCAGCCCTGCGGTGGTCAGAGGACCAGACAATGGCTATAAAGTTGCTAGTTTCTCATGAAAGCTCTTTGCAGAGCTGGAGATGGCAGCAGTGGGCAGCATGACATGCTGGCTTAGATGAATGGATGAGCAGCATGGAAGGACCGATCAACCCTGCACTGGGACCTGCACCGTGATGTTGAACATGCCAAGGTCCAGTCCCTCCATCTCTCTGCATCCCATCCCATATCCTGTGGCCTCTGGACCCCTATCCTGCCCAGCCCCTTGGGGCTGGGGGGTAGGAAAGAGGAGCTCTTCTTCCTTCTTTCTCTTTTTCTGTACAAGAAAAAAAAATTCTGAAGTAACATAAGCAAACTAATCTAGAAACAAGAAACTAAAGACAGTTTTCTGAGAATGCTTTGGAGAGAAATTGATTTTGTGTTGGTGAGGTTGTAAATCTGGGCTCTGTGACTTCAGCAGAACGATTCCACATTTGCTACAAATAACAAAGCTGGCCATTTTTTGAATACAAAGAGAAAATCCAACAACTGATATCAAATACATTCAGTCCTATTTCAGCAGGCTCTGTACTTCAGATCTGGGATAAATGCCTTCACTGTCTGCTATTAGTATAAAAGCTACACAACTGCCTGGTTTTATTATATGGCAGAACTGACATAAGGTACAAACCTTATCTTAATTGCTGGAAAGAAAGTTAAGAGTACCTAGCTGATGAGCTTATCTTATTCACCCTCTGGGTTTGCCATTTATTCAGTTCAGGGGAGTAAACATACATCCTTTACGCTTGTAAGTACATTATGTCCTTTCTTCCCCTTAAATAAGTCCCAGTAGGGAGCACTGCAATTGAGCTGCCAAGAAGGAAAGCTTGGAAAAAGTCAAAACACATGATTTTGAAGCTTGAGCACATTAAAAATCTACATTGTCAGTGTGACAGGTCTGTGTGTTATAAATCAGGCCCCTAACCATCTCTTTAAAATATAATGGAACAGTCCCAATTACCACTGCCAGCTCAGGGAGTGGGGGCACACGTGGGTTACTACAGGAGGAGCTCTGTAAGGAGCCGTCATGAGCAACCGCCCCACGCAAGAACGATGTCACTGCAGAGCACCCGAGTCCACCAGACACAGGGTGAAACTTGGGATACCATACAGGGCACGGGGGGATTTTTGCTCCATTCTGTAATTTTTCACAGGGAACTCTAGCAGCTCTCCAAGTGCCAGGTCCATCGCTGAAAGATGCTGCCCACCTGGTGAGATTGGGGGCTTCAGTGGAGGAGATGACCCATCCCTCAGCAGGCAGGTACACACGCCTGGGTGATGTTCCCATCCCATCTGTGGTGCCCTTGCAGGCACGGCCCGGGGAAGCCTGCAAAGGGACCTGGGCCAGGGTGCTGGCTCAGATCCCAGGCACCTTGCTGCCCTGGGTATCTGCTGTCCTGAGCCCAACAGAACCCTGGACTGCACCCTCTTAACCACCTGCCTGGTGACAAAGAGAAGGGATACACTCAGAGCACACACTCCACCTGCTAATTTAGGGGGGGCACCTATACACCAGCACCCTAAATATCTGCACTGACTGGACATTAAAAGTCTGAAACACAGAGGCCATGGCAGGCACTAGAGTTATCTCTGGTGGCATAAGGGTGTTTAAATAAATGCCAAGGAGCAAGAGCTTCCAAAGGATGTCCTAAAGTTATTCCCAGGGGAACCAAATAATGTCCCTTTTCCGACCAGCCCGAGGTTATTTCCGGAGCGCTGCCCCTTCCTCAGCGCAACCAAACGCGACGCTGGAAAAGGAAGTTTAAACGCTCTTGAGCACAAGGCGATTAGTGGAGGGTCAGGCTTAGCAAGCACAGTCTCCATTGAAAAGATATTTTAAGTTTATGTAACTTAAGCATTGCTGCTGTTTAATGAACTGTAGAAATTACAGAGTAAAAAAAAAACCAAACCATAAAAACAAAACAACCAACAAAAAAACCTCCTTTGCATGAAGCCATCTGTGCCTCCTGTCTGTTCAGCGTGGGGGAGAGTCTTAACAAAGAAAGATTAATGTGTGGAAATGGAAAGAACTGTGTACAGAAAAATGCAAATAAGCAGCGGGACTGCAAAGCCAGGGCAGGGGCTGAATGGTAACCTCGAGCAAGACTGACAGGGCAGCTTTCCACAGCTCATCAGGAACCAAACAGGGTGTCAGCTAAACCTTTCCAGCTGTGAGCAGAGAATTAAGGATAGCCATAGAGCAAGTCAGGGCTGCTCCACCCTCAACAGAAGAGTTGTGCCTTGTGGCCTGCAAAAGGAAAGTGTCAGGAAAACTGACAGGGAGAGGAAAAACTTCCCCTGCTCAGGGCCTGAGCCTCACAGAAAGGTAAAAGGGACCAATGACCCCCAGTAGAACTTACACACCAAGGAGCAGGAGGATGCTTGGGACATCCCCTGGCCAGGGCAAAACTGATGGGTCAGTGCAAATCACACCTGCCGTGGATCCTGGCCTCTCCACATCATCTAGGCATGATTATCTGTATTAAGCACCCAACCAGAATTCATTAGCCAGCCTAAAGGACCTGCCTTTGGTTTTTCATGGCATGAGAGGAAATATCAGAAACACATTTTTGCCTGAATCCTAAACCAAAACTCCATTAAGATTTTTGGAGTTTGGATAATTTGGATAATTTGGAAATTTGGATTTTGGATAATTGGAAAGTAACAAAGCCATTGGCAAATATAACACTTCTCAGTCTTGTTTGTCATAGAATTTTCATAGAATTGTCTTGGTTGGACCACCNTTGCCTGAATCCTAAACCAAAACTTCATTAAGATTTTTGGTTTTGTTTCTAATTGGAAAGTAACAAAGCCACAACTAAACCATGTCCCTTAGCACCACATCTAACCTGCTTTTAAATACCTCTGGGGATGGAGACTCCACCACCTCCCTGGGCAGCCTGTTCAACGCCTAACAACCCTCTTTGAGAAGAAGTTTTTCCTAGTATGCAATCTAGTCCCTTTTCCTAGGGGAGCTCTGACCTCAAATATTCCCTGGAGTTTCATAATTGATCAGGACCTGTATTTTCCAGAAAACCTTATTTAAAAAGCACCTGAAATCTGACTCTCAGCTAATCCCTTCACAACAAAAAGGCAACTTCTTTCTAGGCTTTCTTCTCATTGCTGCTTTTTCTCTCCCCCTGCCCCTTCCTGCACTTTAATGGATATCCAAATTTTTTATTTCCCCTGTTCTGCTCTCTGCAGTCAGTTCTTAGTGAAGGACATGGCCCGCTCCATGCTTTTTGTGCTCCTTGGGGAAGAGCAGGCCACAGGGAAGGAAGAAATGGGTGCATGAGCCACACATGCCCTTCTCCATCACCGAGTGTGTGAGCAGGATGACAGCTCTGATCTCCACCTACAGAAATACCAATGGTCCCTGTCTGGAAAAAGTGACTTTTCCTAAACACTGAGGCAAACCAAAGGCTTGGGATCTGTTATTAATAGACTGGGATAGCTGGGAGAAAGCTCACTGTATACACAAAAGGAAATGCGTCTAAGTACTTTGGAGCCACAAATTTCTATTTTTAGAGATGTGGGTAGTTGAGTAACCCTGAGCTGCTTGTGTCAGAGGAGCAGTGGCAAGAGTGCTGCCTACAGAAAACCCCAAGCCACAAAGGCCAGAGGACTGAAAGAGTTTTCTCTAAGACTGAAACAGAGCCCTTCAGCTGAGGGAGACCAGGAGTGCACTGAAGAGTCTGGATGGACAGACAGTCACACATTGCTAGCTGAAGCCCAGCCATAGGGTAAGAGGCAGCAGTGCAATAGTGAAAGAGGGCCATGACTCTCCAGCCTGGGACAGGAGATGCAGGAGAGCAGCCCTCCCACCGACCTCGCTTCAGGGGAGCACCGTGCAACTCTGACTATTGGGATTCGGCCACAGGGCTGGAATTAACGTCCCTCCCTCAGCCACCAAACCCCATAAGTGATCAGAGCCCCTGAGCCCTGGAGGAGCAAGGCTCCAGCAGCCCTGAGCTGCTACGCGCCGGCTTGGTGGCAGAGCACTGGAGTACAGTGTCCGAGGCAGCAGCCTCACCCAAGCCACACAGTCACCCTTGAATATCTCCCTTGCACCACCAACCACATCTCAAACCTCTTTATCTTGTAACACAGAATTGAAAGGGGAGAGACATGGGAGCAGGAAAGAGCCAGATTTCTACAGTTTCAGGTTAAATACAAATAAAACTGGTTTCCATCACTGACTAAGGAAGAGGCTGTGCAGGCCTTGCTGTGCTCACCTCTCTGCAGAGTGGGGTTCACTGCTCAGCTGCTACAGGATTTGGTAAATCTGGGTTCAAGGGGACCAAATGCCCCATCCATGTTCAAACTAACCCAAGAATGGCTGATTTACTCAACAGAACCAAATTCCCTTGGTGGCTTGTGACTATGAAGATGGGGTTGCCTGGCCCCTGAGAAGCCCCTCTGCTCAAATCACAGCTGCAAGTCACAGAGAGGCGTGTTCAGCTCATGGGGAATCTGAATTCTGGCTTGACCAGCCATTGCTAACAATGGTCTTTGCTGCTGTAAAACTCTCTAAAACACAAACATCTCTCTGGGAGCATTACTGTGGCGGTATTTCTCTTTCTGTCGTCGAGACTTTTGCCCAGCCCTTGTCAGGATAGGTGGTAACTACACAGCCTCTCACACCCATTGTGTGTTTTCAGATAGGGAAAAACATAATGTTACCAGGTATAAATAAACAGGAAAGATATATATGTATATATAACATAAAGCCATAATCATTGGCATACAAACATGCCTGGGTCTGAATGAAATTGCAGCACAAAGTAAAGGTTTGTTTCATTCTCTCCCATTTTTCAAATAATTCTCGAAAATAAATATTTGTGGTATTTTTCATGTGAGAGACAGAAAGAGAGGAAACACATGCATCATTCTTCACAAGCTATTATTTTTATATTCCTAAACAGCCTCTGTATTAAGAAGCCAAGAGCACACAACAGTGCATTTAGTCCCAAAACAAACGCCGTGTGAGTAGAGCCAGCGCTGGCTGCTCTCCCGAGGGCTCTGCTCTAACATACTTCAGCTTTGATTGGGAAAACCATCTTTAGGGAAAGAAAACACCGCAGTCTCACGTCTGCCTGGCCGTCTGCCTGCCTACGAACAGCTGGCCATGGTGCTAACAAAAGCAGGAATGGGCTTGCAAAAGACATTTCCCCCTCTCAAAAGAAAAAAAAAAACAAAACAAAACCCACAACAAAACCCCCAACAACCTGAAACCCCAAAAGTTTATGCACTGGCTGCTGAGCTGAGACTGGTTTTGCACAGGCCACTGGGCAGACATCTGATGGTAAGATGTTTTAATTGCTAATGGCCTGGTCTGGATTTCAATGTGTGACACGGAGATAAAGGATTCTATATCCTATTATCAGTCCCCTGAGCAACTGCTACATCTTATTAAGTGTAACTAGATTCATAGGTCAGAATCCCATGCACAGGGAGTAGATGTATTTTCTTAGACTAGAAGCAGAGCATTATTAGGGCATTCCTGTGCCGTAATAATGGCCCAAGAGTCCCAAAGCCAACCCCTTATGCCAGGCTTTGATATTTTCACTTTCATGCTGCATCTGCTGAGGTATCAAAGCTGGGCTGGAGAGCTATTTGTGCAGCAGGGATGAAGAGCAGGCACAGATTTCTGCTCCTTTATGCCACTTTCCACCCAAAAAAAGAAGTCTAGGCAAAACCACTCTAGATAGCGCTGCCGTCATTGTTTTGCAGAGAGAGAAATCAAGGCTAATCACAGCTATGGGCTTTGCATCAGATCACACAACAAAGCAGAGCAAGGGCAGAAGCGAGCGCGAGTGATGTGGCAGCGCTCTCTAACCAACAGACCGTCACTTCCTGCGCTAACCCTGCAACGGGAAGGGGCAAGGCAGAACCGAGCTGTGCGACAACTGCAACCTCACTGGTGACCTAGTGCCCAGATAGATATGAAAAGATACGTGTTTTCATACAGGCCAGCTTCCAGGCCAATCTAGCATCAACACAATGCCCTGAGAAGCAAGGCCAGCAAGATCTAATGTTGGGTATTTTGCATTTTAAATGCACACCACTCCTTAAAGCTTTAGAGCTTTTGCTTCTAAATTGACACCTGGCCAGATTCTGCACTGCCACCCATCAGTGTAGTTCCTCTGAAGGCAATGGAGCAGCATTTATTATCAGCCAAGAATCTGGTTCAGCCAGGAGAGAAGGGACCACACTGGGATGAGACCTTTTTCTCCTTGCTGCCTCTGGTAAAGCTGCTTCCCACACCAAACACACAGCACTTGGCAGGACTGGGGTCTTCAGGGTGAGGCTTAACACAGATTCTCCGGTAGTTGCTGAACCGATTGCCAGCAGAGAGGGAACTGTAAGTCAGCGGTGATAACCGGGGTCCCGCTGAGCCGTCGCCGGTGGGGAACCCTTGCAACCTTGGAGAGGTTGGTAGTCTCTCATAAATAATGTGCCTTCTGAGAGATGCTGTGGTTTGACTTGCATGTCATTAGCTGGCAAGAAAATGGGCTCATCTGAAATAGGGAGACCTGTAGGTTTATTAGCTGCATTACCCACCTCGCCCTCCTCTGAGCAACATGTTTTTCCTCCAGCTGCAGAAAGTCAGATATTTTCAAGTGGCAGGAAAGGAACACGAAGAGGCATGTGAAAACCATAGTGCTGAGGGTGGCCTTGGCAGGCTGCATGAACCATTTGCTGGGTGTTCAGCAGATGTGTTGTCATTAGATGCCATTTTACCTCAGCAAGGAGCATCAAGCAATGCTGTTTGTTCTCTGTCCTGCTACATCTGGTCTGGCAGCAGTAAGCACTCTATGATTTAAGAGAGAGATTTTGTGAGGTGCAACCTTTCTTTGAATCCTACTTCTTTTTTTTTTTTTTTCCTCCTCTTCTTTAATTTCTTTTAGATGAGTTTTCAGAAGAACAGAGCACTCGATGAATCATTTGGCTGAATGGCCCACCTAGTTTCCTCTTAAGTCAGCTTTGGCAGCGAGCCACTGAACATATTCTGAGGCTTTGCTTCGAGTAACATTTTTATTGGTGAGATTACTCAAATATTTGGAGTCAGACCACCCATCAACTCTGCACCAAACCACAGCGAGAAGGGCTGCAGGGTCAGGCTGTGGAGATCTAGACACTGAGGCATCAAAGGAATCTGATCATAGAATTTAACACCGTAGATCCAACTGCAAGGTTGGGGCAGTCCAGATGTGTGCTGCTGGTGTTATCTGCAGCTGGATGTTACCTCTGGAGCAATCAGGCCCAGGAAGGGCTTGTGCCAGCCCTGCAGATGAACCAGCTGCTGCCACTGTCCCCTCGTGTCAAGTGCTCTGCTCCCAGGCTGCCATCACCCTGCAGACAAGGGACTGCAGGGCCTGATGCTCAGTTGTGTTCCTTGTGCTCTGTCAGGTTTCCCACCCACAGCCTGGTACTTGGATTTCCATCGAGGACCTGGTTGTGTCGGCAGCTGCCCACCGTCTGCAGGCAGCACAGACGTGAGCGCAGACAGAGGCTCTACAGGACAGAACACTGCGGGGGGAGGAACCAGCGTGGGATTCAGTGGTATGTGCAGCTGGAGAGGGAGGGGGAGCATTTCAAACAGATCAGAGCCTGAATCAAAACTCCTCTATTCCCAAATTCACTCTTCTGAGTTAGACTCAAACTTTGCAGATGTCCCACAAGATCTCTGAAGTATCGCTGGGTTTGGGAGCAAATTCTTGCAGTACTGAGTTCTGGGTGACCCCCGACTCTGCCCTCTAAACCGTGAGTTTAGAAAGTTTCCTGACTTCAAGAAGGGCAGTCTTCTCCTAGCTTCTCCAATCAGCTTTACTTTTCATTTCAGAAAAGGAAGCCACCCTGCAGCAAGCATCCTGCAAACCAATAACCTGATGCACGTACCCAAGGACAACCTCAAGCACGTCTCGGCACTTGCATTCGTTTTAGACTCACTTCAGCACGGCAGGTCACAGCACTATAAACATCGTTGGGAAAAAAAAAAAAAAAAGGCCGAGCTGGCAAACAGTCAGAACTTGCTGTTCCTGACCCAGTAACCTACTTTTCAGGCACCACGTAACGTGAAAGCCACCCCTAGCTCAGACTGCGACGTCACCTCTTACTTAACTTGTTAGAGGCAAGTAGCGGGTCTGGCTGGAAAGAGCTAGAGGAGATGCAGTCATCGTTTACTTCATTCTGGCCACAAAAATCATTTTGGGTTAGGTAGGAGGAATACAGAGTGGTTTCTAACCTCAAGTCATTGAAAGCCACTGTCTGAGCGTGCATGCTCCACACCACAGAGTTTGGACCTGGGACTCCATCATGCTGACACAAAGAGCACCCTCAAGTGTTGTCTGCAGCACCAGTGCCACCATCAGCACCATAGCCATGGGTAATGAAATTTTCCATGGGACCACTTCATGAAGGGGACCTGTTTTACCTCTGCAGAGCTGCTTTAGCTATTTTCATTCAAACTCCTTCATTCTGACCTGTTGTGGTATTCGGAGCCTGCAGAGCCCAGACTTCAAAGGCCGGGACTTCTGTGACCAGAAAAAGCTGCTCCCTTGTGACAGCTCTCCATGCCTGTTCTCCCTTCAACAGGGTGACAGCAACAGCTATCAACACCCACCAGCTCTGGTTGGGCACCCACCTTCCTCTTTGCTCCCCCCAATTCCTCCCCCATCTCAGGCTTCCCTTCAATCCAAGAAGGGGCCAAGTTGATCCCGTGCCTGTACACTTTGCCACCTCTGTTCAGGTTAAGAAAGGGTCTTGGGAATGTGATGGGTGGGAAAAGATGTCTTCTCAAGGATATGCAGTATTCTTTTTCTTCAGGGCAATTCCTGGAGGACTAGGAATTTTCTCCTGCAACTTATAGTTTCTCTGCATTTTCTTAATGACAAAAGCCACATCACTAGTTGAAATGTACCTGGATACAGTGCCAGGAGCCAGCAGACAAGGAAAGGCAGTAACCTGTGGCACTTGGAGACAGTCCATGCTTAACACCCACCGTCCCCAGATGTGTCAGGAAACAAACACCAGTCACACAGCATCTGTCTAACAGTATGGTGGATCATCTATTTTCCCTTCATATTCCTGGGACTTCCAGGGACACAAAAAAGGCAGTTATACTACTGCTCCTCTCACGACAGAGCAAAGGATAGAGCTGGGTCACTGGATCAATGCTAAAACAGACAGACAATGACTTGCTGGGTGGTGGGGTGGCCTGCATTGCACCAGAGCTGGTGCAGAGATGTTGAGTTGCCCTTGCACAGCACAGCAGAAGGCAGGAGTGGGAAACTATCCAGAAGCCCAGCAAACAGAAATCACAGCCGCCAGACTTCCATGAGTCCAGGGTGTCTCAGCAGAGCCCAAGCACTGCAGGACCAGAGAGAGCTTAATGGGGCCCCAGTTCAGCACAACTGTCTACACCTTCGAGCATTTTGTTTGCCTAAAGGGACCTTTTCCATCAAATCACAAATGGAGACGGACTAGGAGTGAAGTTTTCAGTCAGTTTTCTACTAGGAATTAAAGCAGCAGAGAAAAAGAAAATTATACTCATCCAGTGTTTGAAACTCTAACCACCTTCGTGAAGATCCTTAGGAACTGGTGTTGAATACTAGCCATCAGGCACCAAAAGATAAACCAAAAGCCTAATTTCAGGCTTAGCATTTGAAAGGATTAATATATTACCAAACATCAGGGAAAACAAGAGTAGTGAGGCAGAGTGAGAGACATTACAGAATATGCTCTTTAGGGAAATGATTCTTTACTGCAGTGTGCCTGTTTTTTTCAGGAGATTGCTCTCATTACATCTCTCAGCTGAAACACACACACAAAATGGGAACAGTGGAAATGAAATGACTTTTGGTCAAACATTCCAGCTACACACACAAGGAAGTGGTTTAGATAATCAGAAGAAAATATCTCGCAGCTACTCCACCTCCCAGCTGGCTCAAACTGACTAAGATTTTATTTCTGTTGACACTCCGACTTCCCTATTGCAGACCAGGAGGGTACAGGGCACTGCAGCATCTTAAAAATTCTAGCTACATTTTCTTGTGTCATCACAAACCATTTTTGCACCATCTCTTTTACCAGCAGTTTTAACTTAACCTAAGATTAAAAACATATGGAAGTATTTCACTCTAGCTGGCATAAGCACAACGCAGAAGTAAATGTTCTAATAGACATAAAAAGTCATTTTTCTTTACTACAATGTCTAATTTAGATCTCTGAAATTGTAAAATTAAAATCTATTCTAATCCATACTTACACAAAAATGCATTTCTAGCAGATTATAATATCTAACTGCTTATTACACAGAAATCTTGGAATGACTGTATTGTAAAAAAAATAATTGCCTAATTATGAAATCCTGATGATAAAGACACCATTGTCATGAAAACATCTGGGCTACCAGCCCCCCAGAATGCCTGAAATTTCAATAGGCAGAGAAAAATCAGAAGACAGATGAAAGGAGAGTTATAAAGAGGTCCGGAGAAAAACCATCGCCCACTGCAATTTCAAGATCGAAGTCCGGGTGAGGACTACAAACAAACAAGCCAGTAATAACCTATTCACAGCCATGGAGGAGTAAACATTTATGGGGATGGGGGGACAAATAACAAATATTATGTCTATTCTTGCAGTAAATTGGAAAACATACATGTCTACTCTACCTCTCTATAATGACAAAATGGAAAAATATGCATTGTATCAGCAATCTGGAGCCTCAGAATAAGAGTTGTCAAATCTGAACAGTGCAGCAATCAGTAGCATCACTACAGAGTTAAACTCACACGAAACATCATTTAAATTATATGTGAAGAACAAAACAGGAAGATGAAGGAATGGGGAGGAAAGGTCAGTTACTTGCAAACAGGAGGAGCACGGAGCAAAGTGAGAGAAGCTTGACTGCTGTGTTCGGTTCAGCCCAATGGGCTAATCACCAGTGAGAAATCTGGTCCTCATTAAGCCTGTTGTAAATGTTATGTTAATAGCAAAGTTAGTGGCAGTGCATATTTTAGCCACTTAGGAAACAATGAAAGCTTTTCCTGGAAAATAGGGAGCACAATGACATTGTTATCCCAGACATGAGATGCTAAACCAAAAAGACCCGAGGAAGCACGGGAACTCCTGCAGTAGAGGGAGCAGACCTTCCTTGCGAGCAAGGATATGATACTGTTGGAAGAACTTCTCCCAAAGCAGAACTTTTCTCCTTTTCCATTTGAGCACAAGCTCTGAAGATCCATACATCTGCAACTGGCTGATGTGGTTTAACCCCAGCCAGCAACTACACCCCACGCAGCCCCTTACTCGCTTCCCCCCGGCGGGGAGAATCAGAAGGGTGAAAGTGAGAGAACTCCTGGGCTGAGATAGAGGCAGTTCAATAGGGAGAGCAAAGGGCTCACGCAAGCAAAGCAGGACAAGGGATTCGTTCCCCACTGCCCATGGGCAGGCAGGTGTTCAGCCATACCCAAGGCAGCAGGGCTCCATCACATGGAACAGTGACTTGGGAAGATAAACACCATCACTGTGAGTGTCTCCCCCCCAGCTGTATATGCTGAGCATGACATCATAGGGTGTAGGATATCCCTTTGGTCAACTGGGGCCAGCTGATGTATTCACAGGTCTGACAGCTCCAGCAAGGCTTGATTTCTTATCTCTTAACTACAGCTCCCACCACTGGTGATGCCTTTTCACGACAGATCAGCCTGAACCTTGGATTCTGCAATGGAAACCTCATGTGTAAATAATCTGCAAGGCCCCAAAACCAGACTCTATACATGAGACATAAGAGGATGATGTATCACTGATAGGATATGACACTTTTTTATGGGGATGATTACAATGCAGATGGCATAAAAGCACAGTAGCCTTCTCACATGGTTGCCATCTGTGATCCTCTGCTAAAGGTTACATCAGGACTCCTAGTATACAATGCTGCTGGCTGAGATTTATCCTACAGTGGACAGCCAAGTTCTCAGCCAAGAAGTCCGTCCAACAAAAACTGTTCAGTCTTCGTTTTGCATTTTGCTCATGTTGGGTATTTTGATCACTAACATGGTAACATCCACAGAGCAGCGCCAGCCTGTGCATCTGCTATGTTTCCATAAATGGCTCCAGACAACAGCCAAATGGATGGAGTTGATCATCTCCTCTAGTCTCCAGTCTGCCTGCTTGTTTGCACGGTGTTCAGACCATAGGATGAAACCCATCCCCTGATATTTGGGCTTACAAGGGATTTAAGAAGCGTGTGCCCTGCAGAGCGGTCTGCAGAGTACTGGAGAATAGAGTCACATGCACGAGGAAAAGCTTTCCCATCTTCTGAAGAAGCGTTACTCTTCTGCCAAGTAAATAAAGATGTGCCTGCTATTTACTTTTCAGTACATATTGCAAAGCTCATGTTAATTAAAACTTCTAAAGCACACAACGGAATAAATCCGCATTGACGTAATGCCAACAAATTGTATATGAACTCTCCCCCATGCACTTAGTAAATATTTGCTTGGAAAAAAAATAACTCCCGCTGTCCTGGACAAAGGACAAGTCAATTAGGATGCTGGAGCCAAGAGTCTCCTTTCTGCTCTCCTGAGCTCCAGAGCTGAATCTAGGATCTCCTGAGCCGATGTACATAGAGTTCAAGCATCAGGCAAACACATCTGAATGGAGACACCCAGGATCAACCTCATTTGCCTGATGCCAGGCACACCATTACAATAGCCACTGGTAGCTCTGTCCCACCAGAGTAGGACCTCAAGGACTTCGGGTTTTATCCTGGGTGGTTTAAAGTTTGTAGCATAGGGGTATGTCAGTGGTTGAAAGGATGGGCCAAATCCAAATCCATCCCCAGAGCTCAACTCTTGTTACATTAAAAAGTCACCTTCTCAGAGAAGCCAGCCCTTTTAAAGACTACTGTGGCTCTCCAAGTGCTAGAAACCTCAGAATATATGTTTATCTTTAGGTGGATTTCCAAAGTACTCCATGTATGGATAAATTTCTAAAATATACTTTCTCTTATGCAAAACCCAGTTACTACCAACACAATGTACAAGAATCCCCAGTCAAACCATGTCTGACATTTACAGAATGCCCTTTTAGATAACTAGTCTATTAGGGCAATTGCACTGTCAGACTAGAGCAACTAAATACCCTCATCAATGGCAGAGCTGCAGCAGGCAGACGTTCATCCTTAAGTGCCCATGAAATTTCAGCCTGTTAGTATCCCTCACACTGTTTATTTTATATGTGTATATATATATGCACACACACAAATATACATTCAGCTTTAAAGCAGATGGACTGATTGCATGAAGACGTCCCAAAAGGCAGCATTACCTACTTGGGAACAGGGCCAGTGCTCCCAAAAGAACGTGAACCTCGCTGGCATGCTGTCATAGCGCTTTTCTGACTTTGAACCTACAAAATCTGAAATCCTTTTTTGAGGGGTCACACCACATTTTGACTCCTGCTCCAACTCCATTTTGATGAACTTCAAGAAAACTGCACTGATGCTGATGAAGCTTCCTCATCGACTCCGTGCTGGAGCACGTGCAGGGATATGTACAAGTGGAAAAAGAGAAAAAAAAAAAAAAAGAAAGATTATTTTGACCTGACATGCTACCCAGACTCTCATACCTGTCTTTCAAAACCAGATTAGATAGCATTACCATCCTGGATTAGAGGGGCTGGGATTTTAAGTTCCTAAGTAACGGTCATGGGGAATTGCTTTCAGTTGGCCTCTTGTTTTCCACAGTCCACAGGGGTAATGGACACAGGTAATGCTGCCTCTCAAGACACTATACTCCGTACCTACATCTCCACTGCTCAGGAAAGACAAAGCATTACTGTTGACTCCTCTATATGAATAGGACAAATACAGCTTTTAAGAAGGCATATTTACGTAGGTTTTGATGACTCATGCAACAAGGAGAGAAGCCTTAATGCACTTTTTTTTTCTCTTCTCCTACACACTGCAGCGTGTTCGGTGCTTTGAAACTATTTCACAAAGGAATGTCTTAGCAGCCTTTTTACCCTCCCATGTAAGAGCTGTTTCCAAACACCAATGCTACCTCCTGTTTCAGTAGTGCTGTCACCAGTGTGTTGGTAATGCACATCCCACCAAATTTCAGCACTGGTGAACCAAAGGGGATTTTTCATTTTGGCGATGCAATGCTTGTGTGTTTGACAAATACAGCCCTGAATTTCCTATACAGGTGAAGTCAGGTTCTGCACTATTACCCAAGGTTATTAATTTAGGCCCTTATTCAGCAAACACTGTAGCAAAACTTGAGCTTGTGATTAGGTACATCCCTGCTGAACAAAGTGCTGCTGTGCAAGCCTGGCTTTTCATAGCTGTTGTGTTTCAATAGTCTTTGTCCAGCAGGGAGCAAGACTGTCAATGTTACCTTGTCATTTCTGACATAGCTCAACTTCCTTGGTTTGGCATCTTTATGCAGAAGCCATAACCGCATCATCCAACTCAAAAAGATCAAAACAACCGCTGTCCTCCCCTGTAAAACAGCCAAAGGAACCCATCCCAAACAGAATTAACAGTGTTAGCACGCATTTATGGGCAGCGGAGGATGTTAGACCATCACAACCGCTGCAGAAACACCCTCTGGCAGAGCCCAAGGAGAACTTACAGTTAAGCAAGTGAGATGAAGCCAGGCTGCAGAACTGTCCACCCCACAGGCCAGCAGGAGCCAAATGCCTACTTTCTTCTCACTTCCCAGGCACACATCCTGGCTTGTGTAAACACAGCCGCGCTGTGAGAGCCACCAGCGGCTCCCATGCAACCAGTAGCTCCTTCAGAGTACGTTTCCTAACGGCGATAAAGATCTAGACAGTGGAAATGTTATTTAAAATGTTATTTAAAAACTAAATTCCTCCAGCAAACGCTTGGTCCAGGGCAGGCCAAGCCATGAGTGACCAGCTGGACTTTTCAGGAGACACTAGGCACGGCACCAGAACACAAACCCCACGGCCAGACTCACTTGAGACAAATAGTGCTAAACTTCAGAAAAGCAGCTCCAAACATCCAAACTGAAATGCCTGGAAAGGGTCTGGTGCCCAAGAAACTTTAAATCTCTGAAACAAATGGACCTATGTAAACCTCAACTCATCCCTGCCCAAGATGGTCATTAGGACCTCTTCTATGTGCCACTGATTTTAAACGATGGTGCCTTCCTGCGAGATGAGCTGTTTCTAAGGATGTGATGCCAGCTTTCCAACCCTGGTAATTACTAATGTTCTTTGATGTCTGCACATTTTTTAGAAGTAATTTATTCTGGATGGCAGCAAAGTCCCAGGTTACCGGGAAATTGAATTTTACCTGCAAAGTAAAATTTTTGGATGAGGTTCCTCTAAAGACTTAACTAGAGCAGCTTTATTCAGTGAAATTTTTCCAATACCTGCATAGTGAGGGTTTGAGATCATGACAATTCAAAGAAACTTTGTTTTGTTCAGTTTGATGGAGAAAAAGGATGAATACTGCACTCACGGCTGGTCCACTGGCACAGACACAAACAGAATGACACCTCTTGATGAATCCCACTGTAAGCTTTAAAAAAAAAATCTACCTAATTCTGCAGGTTTTAATAGTATTTTCTAGAGCTAGTCACAATCCATACACCACACACAAAAAACCCACAACACACAAAAATTAAAACCCACAGCATTACAGAAGAAAACCTGTTCTGCCTAATACCTCTGTCTTGCATAGTTTTGGAGGATTTCAGTAGGGCCTGTGACAGGACAAGGGGTGATGGTTTCAAAATAGAGGGAGGGAGATTTAGATTGGATATTAGAAAAAAGTTCTTTACTGTAAGAGTGGTGGAGCACTGGAACAGGTCACCCAGGGAGGTGGTGGATGCCCCATCCCTGGAGATGTTCAAGGCCAGGTTGGATGAGGCCCTGAGCAAGCTGATCTAGTTGGGGGTGTCCCTGCTTCTTGCAGGGAGGTTGGACTAGATGACCTCTGGGAGTCGCTTACCACCCTAATCATTCTATGATTCTATGATTTATTCTCCTATCTTTCCCACCAAGGACTTTTAACACACAGAGGTGCCTGCATTGACCTGGGAACATGGGTTTTAGCATCAGGGCAACAGACCAGTGCCAATCTTCTCTGAGAGGACCAAGAAGGGACTGTATAGACTACATCTCTGATGCCCAGCTTTAAACCCAAGATGTAGCCTCTAAATCGGAGGGACAATGAAAGTTTAACCATTATGGCAAGCCTGAATGTGCATGGCCTAAAACACTTGGAGGAATCACTATTTTGTGGAGCTCTCCAGCACTCTTGGTGGGTTCCTCAGCAAAGCCTTCAAGCCCTCACTAGGTGGATCTCCCACCTCGTAGGTGGGCTAATTTGGGGGAGTGCTTTATAGGCATCAGTGCTTTGCCGGACCCCTCCAGTGGCAACAGTGTGCTCATCCTCACAGGCTTTGTACTACAGTCATCTAAACAGCACTCAAAACCCTAGGCTGTCCATCACCTTCTAAATAATTGTTAAAGCCATCCAAGAAAACTCCAACCTGATTGCTAAAGGCTGCAGAGAACGCACAAGCCAAACATATACACTTATCAGTAAATATTTTTCTACCTTAAAAACAAAATTACATGTACTAATAGATACCATTCCAACTAGAAATGTCCTCACCTCTCGGGAGTCAAAAGGTAACTGCAACGAGCATTTCCTCCTGAAGATAAAAATAAAAGTGCTCTTACGGTAACAGAGCTGTGTTTTCTCAACAGGCTCTGTGTCACAGCTAGGTAAAGCTACCGATGACGTGCTCTCCAGTAAGGCACAACAAACTGTTTGAAATCAGAAGAGTGATAAAGCACCTTCAGCTTCACTATGTTTAGCAGTCAGTAACCAAAACACATCCCAAAGTAAACACGAGTGGAGCCGGGCATGCGCTTCCCCAGGGCTCTGCTCCGTGACCCCGTTTCCCTGATGCTATCACTTTATCCTCATTATAGCTCTTCAAGAAAGGACATAAACATCTCGTACATTAAAATGCTCTTGACTTTTACGAGCAGTCTGATTCAGCAGCCCTCAGGGTGCAGTTTCATGACCAGCTCAAGCAAATCTTGCCCTTGAAAGAGGCATTTCCGCCACTCCCAGCCTCCCTCGTGTGGAAAATCACGCTTGTGCGGTCGAAAGCTAACACTGGAAGAGAAGTTTTACAAAGATCAGCTTTCAACTACTTTGCCACTACTGTGCTGGTGCAGGTGATGTAGGAGAGAGAAGCCTTTGGTCTCACACTAACTAGTCCTGAATAGTACCCTTGGTCGCACAACGCTTCATCTGTGATGGCCACCAAGGAGTCTCACTGCTCCCTGGTGTCTGCAGGAAATGGAAGGGAACTCGGCTCGCTCTCTCGGAAGCACGTGACTGTTGTTGGTGTTGGTTGACTGGTGGTCAAGAATTCCACACTGGACATCCAGCCCTGTCACTAGGTGATTTTGATAAGGCATTTCATCTATCTCCCATCTGCTCTTCCTGATAACATTTAAAATTACATTCCTGTCTTGTTTCCTTAAGCTTTAACTCTAGAAGGTTACTTAGGCACATCTCTACCTTTGACTGCTGTGGATCTCCTTGTGGGGGTAATGAAACTCAAGGTCTCCTGAAGCTCCTTCCAGGTGTATTCATACAGTTCCATCATGTCAAAATGCAAATTGTAATCCACTACTTTCAAACTCTACACACCATCTACTGTCCCAGCTTAACACAGCACTCCAACCTCATGTGGAGCTTCTCATGCAAGGCAAGACAATAGCATATCAGCAAGCACCCTCTACACGTGGAGCACTGCAGAGATGACAGGACAATTTAAAGAGAGTGAAGATGTTCTTAAATACTATTAAATGCCACTGAGGAACAGTTGTTAAGAGCAGATATAAAGACCTGTGAAGAGGAAACTATTCACTGTGTTCAGCACGGAGTTTTATTGTTCCATAAAGCTCTGCACTCTGCCCCATATGCTGCAGCGCCCTCTGAAGAAACTGTATTTACGATCTAATGTTTACATCTATAAACACTTCTGTAGCACAAAGGTTGCCAAAGATCAAGGAGCTGATTCAGCAGCAGACTTAGTTTAATATTAAGCAGCATCTCCATCGATGGGATTATTTATCTGCTCAGATTCCAGGTTCTGCCACGCACTTTGGCCAAACAAGGGCCAAAGTGGGGGATCATTTCTGAAAGCTTGGCTGAGAGCCCTCTGCTGCTGATTGGATCTTGCAGTGCTCCCCCTTTCTAGATGAGGCTCTGTTCCAGCTCCTCAGGTTCCTTGCAAATCTGTGCTGCATTGCTAAGCAATGCAAAAGGATATGTTTTCTGACAAATTCTGTGTCACTTCTGTTCCTCAGAAGCCATTTTATCATCACTCTGGGATGAGGGTCCACAAGCCCTGGAGCAGAAGCACAGATGGAGTTTGCTCAGCAAAGCTGGTGACTGTTTTGCTCCTTTGCTTTCTTTGTCCCCCTGAGATAATGGCTTCCAAGGGACAACTGTGTTCATAGGAAAAGCAGACTCCCAATTTGACTTTGGACAGAGCCCTGAGGTGGATTAGACTGTCATTCTGCCCACCTCAGCTGCATGCTCTAAGCAGCTTACTTGCAATATGACAGATTTAGCAAAAGTGACAGTTGCTTGCTGTCCAATATCATTAGCTAGCCCTGCCACAAGAGCTCAGACGTGGTGCTCCATCTCCTTACAGAATCAGCTTATTAATAACCATACAGCCTGGTACAGTATTACCCACACAGCTGAAGCACTGCTTTGAGCTGAGGGCTGCCTGATCCACTCATCTATGGAGACTCCAAATCGAATTCTGACCAGGACAAGGTCAGAACAGCAAATGGGTTCAGTGGACTAATGTGTCGGAGGGACTGGGATAGCTACCCATCTGTGCTTACCTTTATTGCTCATCCTTCGTTACCTTTATTACTCTGGTCCTTGAAGCTTTGGAGGGAATGGCAATCTAATCAAAGGCCACTGAAGTCTGTGAAAACACTGTGAATTATTATTCTGCCTTGGGCTCAATTCCTCAGGGTACCAGGTAGCATCAGTGCTCCTTTCCCTGGCCAAGAGGGCTCAGCACCCTCACCAAGGTGCTCTGCATCAGCGGGTAAGAGCCAGACTACTGGTAGACAGGGAGCATACAGAGAAAGATCACAGAATCACAGAATTGTAGGGGTTGGAAGGAACCTCAAGAGATCATGGAGCCCAACCCCGCTGCCAAAGCAGGGTTCACTAGGTTCCCTAGAGCAGGTCACACAGGTAGGAGTCCAGACGGGTTTGGAATGTCTCCAGAGAAGGAGACTCCACAACACCCCTGGGCAGCCTGTTCCAGTGCTCCATCACTCTCACCCTTAAGAAGTTCTTTCTCACATCAGTGTGAAACCTCCTGTGGTCCAACTTGTGACCATTGCCCCTTGTCCTGTCCCCACAGGCCACTGAGAAGAGGTTGGACATCTCCCTTTGTCTTTTGCACTTCAGATATTTCTCCACTTGCTCTGTACACCTTTTCAATGTAACCTTAAAACAAATCTGGTAATATCTGTTAGTTATTGTAACAAAATACTTCAACTGGAACAAAAATTGGCTGAGTCAATCAGATTGCTGCAAACAATACCATTCGTACCAAAGCCTCACCTTTATTTTAACAAGTTTCAATTAAAGAAAAGAACTGGTTTCATTGCTGATGATGTAAAGGATTAAATATAACCCTAGTCAAACCTATGATTCCCTCCTTACAGCCAGATGGGCAAGACTGTGTGTTGAACCATTCCCTCCCTGCTCCACCAAAGTGGGCACCTGCACAGCCATCACATGTCTCACACAACGCGGCCCAGGAGAATTATTCCCCAAAGGCCTTCAGAGTAATCCCAAGGCCAGATAATTCTATAATAATTTCAAGGGGAGAAAATTAAATGGTTTTATTTTAATATATACCTGTGGGGAAAGAACATCCCACTATTTTACAATGAGCTCTTTAATGATGTCTTGGGAAATTTTCCAAGAGCTACACTGAAGTGGAAGAACACTTAGTTATTTACTTTAGGGCTTTATTGGCATGTTGGAAATCATTCTTGACTTCCCCCCCCCACCCCACAAGCTTTTAATTTCTGAAGCTGGAGCAATTCTGACAAAGCTGCCTCTGCCCTCGCTGCCGAGGTTTGTGTGCCCACAGCTTCACTGGTGGCAGAAGGGAGCTAAACTATTGGGGTACAGCCTG
>VXBZ01005575.1:336612-358001 GCA_013399135.1 Heliornis fulica | reverse complement strand
GCCAAAGAAACACACAAGTCAAGCTCAGTTCCTGCCTGAGGGGAAAAAGCAACATCACCAGCTAACCCGCAGCTCAGCGCTGTGCTGTAAACTCACCAGGCAGGAGTGTGTACCTGACCTGCTCAGGGCTCTGGTCACTGGCACTGCTCCTTCCACTCTATCCAGTTCTGTCCACAGGCAGCTCTTACTGGGATACAGACCTGCACCATTAAACCTCCAGCACTTCAACTCCAGACAACCAGGTCAAACCATCTTCTGCCTGGCATAAGCTGGGAACTGGCCAGCAAGAGAGACATCTCCATACCTAAGTGCCAATCATATTTTCAAACCCAGTATCAGTTTCTGGCCCATGGAACGAGCCTGGTGGGATCCAGAAGGGAGCCCAAAGCCAGGTTCTGCAGACCCATATGGGTGCTCCCTCCTTCCCCTTCTCCCTTGCTTCTTAGCACTGCAGAAACCCACGTCTGTGATCCCAGGAGAACATTCAGCATAATAAAAGTGTGAACTACACCTTCCATCTGGTATCACAGTTACCACCTGCCCCCTGTCCTCCCATGGGAATAACCTAAAGAGTGCAGAGCCCAGACAGGGTCACACTTGCAGGCCAGTCATGGAGTGATCTTTGCTGCGCTTCATCGCTTGTAGTAAGAAACAGCTCTTGCCTCATCCTGCCTGCAGCCTTCACAGATTAGTTTTTTATTAGTTTCACATGCTTATAGTGAGCACTGATGATCTTCCTGAAAGCGACAAAGTGTTTCTGCAGCACAGAGAAGCTGCCTGCCCTGGTGCAAGGACAGTTACATGCAATGTTTGCCACCAAGGTGGGATTCCATTAGCTCAGTTCCCTTCCCAAGGTCCAAGTCCTGGACACTGCAGCCATCAGCTTCAGCCAGCCCTGCCACATCCCTCCCAGGGTGCCTGGGGTGGTGGTATGGAATGTCAGGGAGCTGCTCCCTGGGAAACTTTGGTAACAAACCTCCAGCACGCTGGTGATGGCAAGATGCAAAGGAAGTGGCCACCACACATCCAACTGCCCATGACCTCACAGGTTCAGCATAAAAACTGTTTGGTAACCAGTCCTTGTGCATTCTGGAATGTGACAGTGCCCTCAGGTCAAACCAGGGACCAGATGGGTCTGTGGGACCACCAGACCCATGTGCAGTGCAAGAAGAACAAAGATGAAACAGGATGTGGGCCCTGGCAGCCTGCTATCCCAGCTGAATATTGAAAGGAATAAATCAAAAAGCCACACTGACAGGAATTGTGGCATCAAGTAGCTTTTAGATGATAACAAAATAAAAAGAAGAGCCTACAAAGTGAGCACAAGAGATCCACAGTCGCAGGGGAATACGAGCTGGTGTCTAATACCAAGTGATTTTTCTGTTGCACAGTTCATTTTAGGACAACACTCACCCTCGCAATGCCAGCCCCACAGCCCGAGGCTGCTCTGGGTTTAGGCACCTGACAGCTCAGAAACAAACATTTCTGTTTGTGAATAATTCAGATCCCCTCGCTTATTTACATTCATTCAGGCTCTGCTTTTTGGTGCTTGAACCTCTGAGCCTACAGCTAACGGGGTTGTGGGTGTGCAACCCCCCCTGCACAGCCACACCCCCCCGGCCTCTGTAAGGGAACCATCAGCTTCACCAGTAACTCCCACGTACTTTAAGCACATACAGCACTTACAGAGCAAGCACAACCCTGTATGATAACCCCAAAAACCTCAGGCATTCTCTTTGTTGTTCATCTTGCTGCAGACTGAGATTGTTTTCTGCTCCGAGACGCATGTTTGACGGTAGCTCCGCGAGAGCACTACACCCATGAGTAACTCTTCTGTGACAGCAGCAAGCGTGTCAGACCTATAGCTCCAGCCTTAAACCAAACCAGACACAGGTACCTGGCATAGCTCCAGCCTTAAACCAAACCAGACACAGGTACCTGGCTCCCACGGACACAGCCGCCCAGCGCGCGCTCACCAGTCAGCACAGACATTTTCACTCCATACCAGCTGCAAACAGGCACAACTCTGCAACTGCAAAAACCAGCAGCTGAGCCCCAGCAAGTTGCACTCTGGGCAATGTCAGCATCTTGCGATCGCCAGATAGAAAGCATTTCACTGCCTGAGACCAGCTGTCTCTCAGAAAGTGTTATTACCACTATAAAATTTAAGAAAGGCCATCGTGGCTTAAGCACAGCATATTCTTAATTGTGTTTCAGACACGTTAGAGGAAACCAGAGACACAGTACAAACAAGTTGCGGAGCTGTTTCACAAACCAGCGGTCCCCTACCCTGATCTGCTCACAGTGCAGAGCAGCTGTGCTCGCCCAAGGTGTCATCGCCTGCACCCGCACCTCAGCCGGCAATTCTGGGGCCCCTTTTCAGCACCACCCCCCACACCCCCCACCCTGAGACACACATTCCTGACTTACCCTTAGCCAGCCACCGGCCCCAAACCCTCTGAAACCTCCTGCAGAAGAGTTGACAGAGTTTTACCTCGTTACCCAGCGAGGGCGTTATATAACCGGCACCGTTTCCGCCGGGAGCGAGGATGCACCAGCCACGCTTCCCCGCGCATCCCTCTCCTTCCCATCCCACACGGACACATCTCCTAACAACAGCCACACCACGGTGAGCGAGGGAGGGGCAAGGTGGGCTTCAGGGTACTTGGGAAAAGCAATGCTAATAGTACCAAAGAAAGTTCAAAAGGTGCCCGACGTTTATTAAGAGGCATTGCCGCTACGGAAGAACGCGGTGCAGTGGTGTAATGTTCCTTAGCCCGCTGAAAGCGGCTTGGCCTAGATTTTCCTGTACCATTTGATGTGACCATTCATGCAAACAGGAGTAAAACTTTCTCTTTGCTTTTAATTAACGGATGAAAAAATGGCGAGATGTACAAACAACCTTTTTCTGCTGTCATCTGGGTCTTCTGGGATGCTGTCAGACGGAGATTATGCAGGAATCAGCCCCATTGATTAAACTATTATTAGAGGCAAACAAACAGATGTGCTCAGAGAGAGACAGGACAAACCCCGTGCCCTGTACTTCTGGACTAGATAGAGAAAAAAAATATTACTTTACCAAAAGCTTATTTGATATTTTAGCAAAGAAAGGTGGAAACATGCTCTAGCACACTGGGCAGAGGTGAAGCACACAGCATTTTAATCTACAGAAATCAAGATACATAAATAACATTATTGCCAGACAAACAGAAACACCCTCAGGTAAGGCAGGGACCAAGTCCTGTATTTGAAGTCTCAAACAAATCACAGCTCATAGTCATTCAGGAGCTCCTGGTGTCCATGAATCACTAGCAGACACTGTACACAGACCGCAAACGTATAGGAGCTGTAGCTTTAGGACAGACATAAAACTCTTATGTAAGCCATAATCCTCTCACAGACGCCTTATTCAGTGATTTTAAGATCTGTGCTGTAGGAGCCTGCTGGCATCCCAGTGCCTTTAACTAGTTTGGAAACAGAGAGACTCCGGTTGCAGCACAATCCCCTTCCCGACCCCAGTTACCGTCAGTACACGGCACAAGCTCACAGCGCTTTGGAGCATGGAGCATTTCTGTACACTGATATTCTGAGCCTCTGCAGAACTGGCACTGCTGCTTTCTGCACTGAGTGAATCACCAGGATTAATCTCCTGCAGAGTTCATGGAGGCCAACAATAATCAAGTTAAATTTACACTATTTGATCAGAGTTTAATTAGGCACTGTTATACAACTATTAATTACAGTGATAATACCCTTACGAAATGCAGATGGGCGGGTGGGGTTGTGGTCAGAGGGGGCTGCTCAAATGATATCAGGAAAAATCTACGTTAACATTTTTGGCATCTGACTTTAGGTACCTGCTTGCCTCTACCAGTGCTCAGGATGAAACATAAAGCTCTAAAAAAAATAAAATTATAATCCTACAGTAGTGATTTAACCCCAGCCAGAAGCTACGTCCCATGCAGCGACTTGTCCCCCAGCGGGATGGGGGAGACAATCAGAAGGGTAAAGTGAGAGAACTCATGGGTTGAGCTAAAGACAGTTCAATAGGGAAAGCAAAAGCCATACACAAGCAAAGCAAGAAAAGAGATTCATTCCCCGCTGCCCAAACCAGCACTGGTACAAAAAATGTTAATCTAGAAGACAAGACTGAAGACCTCCCACGCACCAGTCTATCACCTTCTGCTTACAGCAATGGCAAGAATGCCATTTAAAATCCCAGCGAGCCAGAATCATTATTCACTTGTTCTGCTCAAAATCATATCCAGAACAGCCCAAGGTGATCCCTCCAGAGAAGGATGGGCTGGATCAAGGGCTGAGGCCAACTGCTTGAGGTTCAACAAGGCTCATGCTGGGTCTGGCGCATGGGTCACAACGACAGCAGGTAACGCTACAGGCTTAGGGAAGAGGGGCTGGAAAGCTGCCTGGCAGGAAAGGACCGGGGGTCTTGGTTGACTGGCTGAACATGAGCCAGCTGTGTGCCCAGTTGGGCAAGAAGGCCAACAGCATCCTGGCTTGGATCAGGAATGGCATGGCCAGCAGGCCCAGGGCAGGGATCATCCCCTGTACTCAGCCCTGGTGAGGCCACACCTCAAGTGCCATGCTGTTTTGGGCCCCCTGCCACAAGGATGGTGAGGTGCTGGAGTGTGACTGAAGAAGGGTAATCAAACTGGTGAAGTGTCTAGAGGTTTAAGTTGGTTATTAGGAAAACTTTCTTCACCAGAAGAGTTGTCAATCATTGGAACAGGCTGCCCAGAGATGTGGTGGGGTCACCATCCCTGATAGTATTTTAAGAGAGGTACAGATGTGGTGCTCAGGGACACAGTTTAGGGGTGGGTTAAATGGTTGGACTTGATGTTCTTAAAGGTCTTTTCCAACCAAAATGATTCTAAGTTATTTCTTTCATACTGAGATATGAACTCACGTGCAACCAGAATAGGTCTTCCTAGTATTATTAAAGGAAGTTTTTCTTTCTCTCCCTGAGTTTCTCTCTCTGGCTGACCTGTAGAGTCAGGGCAGACATCGGCTCACACTCAGCATCTGCTTTGTACAGGCACAACCTCCCTGGGACACAGATCCCAGATAACAACTCCTCTCCATACCCCTTGCAGAGGGAAAGGACCACTGACCAGCCTCGGTGAGCTGGGTTCTGCTACAAGCCGGGGTGTCTCTGCCAACAAGGTGCAGCCAGGGTGAAGGCCAGACCATGAGCACAGGAGCAAACCTCAATAGTGGCTGCATTAGGAGACAGGCTGCAGTGCTGAGATTTCAAGCCTGAGACTACACTTTTGCTTTCAGTAAATCTTGCACGAGGTGTCCTTCAGAGAGAGCAAGGCTCATGCCACATGGCTTACATTCAGCATCTGTATTGTTGGATGTCTTTAGTGAAACCTGCAAGAGACCAGGTGCTGTTACTGCTATTCACATGGTGACATCAAAACTGGCCTCACACCCATGTGGTTAGAGGCAGATAAAGGTTTCTTCTTCCTTAAGTAAATGCACAGAAAAACCAAGAACAGATGCTGTTCTTGAACATAAGACACCTGGGTTAGCCTCCTGCATCCAGGTTCCCTCTCCTCTGCAAATCACTTGCTCAGTGTGTCCAGCAGAGACCCTGGCACTTTTCCAGCGCTGCCAGAGAATCACAAAATATTAGGAGCTGGAAGAGACCTCCACTGCTAATTATTTAATTAAAAGCCCCAAAATTAGGAAACTCGTTTCCTTCTTCCTGTAGGTTTCTTCACACTCTTCACCAGACAGCAGCAAATGAGCAAAACCAGCTCACCTCAGCACTCTCGCTTTGCACAACCTGTGTGTGACCGTTATGTCACAGTGTGTTGTACTAAGTGGCTCCATCATCACCTTGCAATGTTTCAGCTACATGCCCTAAACCAGCTTTTTACACAAAGAGCTAGAGGACACTGTCCCATGGGATTTAGGTGAAGAGTGCTGTTCCTGAACCCCCTCTATGTCCCACCCTGCCATCAGACAGCAGGATTGCACATGAAGTATCTGTTGTGCTCACATGGAGATCCCACAGCAGGCAGCGTGGTGCACTCAAACGCCCTCTCTGTCCCTTGATTAGCACTTTTCCAGGGGATAGACAGGAACTGTGTCAGGAGAGGGAGATGATGGTTTCTTGGGAGCACTTTGCTTCATAAACGGACTGAGATGGGCTCCAGGCCCATATGGATTTGTCACAGTTCACAGACGTTAGACATGTGTATACTTTAGAAGATCTTCAGTGTCCCAGTGTTCCTAGCCACAAAGGACTTTTCTAGAAGCAGAGGGCTAGCAGAACATTCTAGTTCCCTTATAAGGACTTTTACTTGATTTAGGCACAAAAGACTCACCTTCTCCTTCCTAACTTGCACAGGGGCCAGCTACTAAGCATAGCTGGGACCAGGCCATTCCCTGCAAAGGGATGGCTTGAGCACTTCCATATCATCATCTCATGACAGCAGTGCCCTGAGAGGCACCAGGCTTTGGCCAAGGCCTCCTATCTGCTGTTGACACTTTCTGGTCCCTCACTACTGAGAAGAGCACTTGTGTCTCCTCTGGAGATATTCAAGACCTATCTGGATGCCTACCTGTACGAGCTACTCAAGGGAACCTGCTGTGACAGGGTGTTGGATTCATGTTCCCTCAAGGTCCCTTCCAACCCCTACAATTCTGTGATTCTGTGACATAGTAACAGGAGTGCAGGGGTGCTCCTGCAGCAAAGCTTTGATTTAGGAAGCAGAGCTGCTCAGCCCACTCTGCTCTTGCTGATGTAGTGACCTGGTTTTGTCAAGACTGTTTTTCTCCTTTTGTCTTTGATGTCATTTTGGAAGGCAAGTCATGAGATTTTCATGGAGGCGCTGACTCCAAGTTGGACTAAAACAAAAGACTCACCTCAAAAGACAATAAACAAGGATGCAATCTCCCCTTAGATGATTATTATAATATTTGGCATTCTAGTGCATTTTTCCCTGCAGTTTACTAATCACTTCCATGCTTCTCATCAGACTCTAATCCATTTATATTTTAATGTAACAAGTTACAAGGATTATCAGCTTGGAATAAATATGCTCATCCCTTAAAGTATTTCAACAGCCACTACACTTTGTAAAGATGATCTTGCTTAACAAGCACACATCTAAAACTGCATGAGGAAACGAATAGCATATTACATGGAACACCATCAAGCTGCAAAGTATGCATTGCATAAGTTACTTTTCTCTGCAATGAGATCCTCTTGGGCACACTGAGACATCATTATGGTATACTTTTAAACTACTTTTAGCATAAGGGAGGCTTTGGAAAACAGAGATTATTTTTTTTTTTTTCTCAGTGTGGAATTTGTTTCCCTGCACTCTCCAGTCTGGAACCATAAATTACACTCAGCCCACGCATGGCATTTTGTCAAGCCACTAGATCACTTGTGAAATTCAAGCTAAGAAAAGCTGTTAATACCAGCTAAAGGGGAATCCACACAAAAACTCCCTCCTGACATGCACTTAGGTCAATCCTAGAGCTGAAGTGCCCATAAAACCATGCTCACTGAAGCCAGCTGAAAACCACTCTTACCAGAGAAAGGTAAAACGCTCTCTTGGCCTACTGGCCTGAGCCAGTATCTTCCCACTTACAATGGCCTTGAAGAGATGAGAGAAACTCATTCCTTGCCTATTCACAGGGCTGACCAACATATTTTTTAACAGAATTTCCTCATGTTAGCTTCTGGTGTTTGCTCTACTTGCAATCAAAATCCTAACTGAGTTTATAGAGCAGGAGCTTTAACAACCATCCAGAGCTTTCAGTCTGAACTTGGACACACAGTTCAACTTCCCATTTCTGCCATGCTGCAATCTCTTCTTCCTCCCACACGTGGGGTCTGCCCAAACTTTTTCTCCATTGGAAAATGTGAAGTTGATGGTCTACATTGTTGTATTTTTTTTTCTTGCATGTTTTGTTTAGCATCATATGAGATACAAAGCTTAGTGCTTTGCTATACATGACCCGGTCAATCACTTGCACTTCTGCAGGTTCATCTACCAAGAGCTCCATTCACAGCAGCATCCTTCCTATGGGGTGTTCCAGGAAAACAGGAACACTACAAGATTTACAAACCCCTTTTAATGAGCATCCTAACTGACTGATGGAGGGCATGGACATGTCTGTTTGGCAGCCTCTGTAATTACAGCCAGTCCCTCCCACTCCAGGGAATGGTGGAGAGGAGATAGTATAACATGGAGGTTTTATTGTTTCAGGAAAATCAATCTCAACAGTCTTTTCTTAGTTAAGTACCAGTCACCCCAAGGCAGTATTAAGTGTGCATTGTCTAAACAGGCTAAAATTGATTTTCAGAGTGTGAATTTATTTCTGCAGTTCCTTTGCTTTACCTGCCCAGATTCCACCAGAAAAAGAGTAGTTGTGAAAACAGGGCTTGCTCTTGTTAAGCTGCTGAACAAACAGCAGGGAAGAGGGGGCAAGACACCCTTCCAGACTGAGAATTCACACCCATGACCCTGTTCTGGCTTCATGCACTGTCTACAGCCAGACACTCACTGGTCAGCATCTAGGCAAAACACATTCAGGAGCTCAACTTTGTTCTAGGTCACACAACATTTACACCATAAAGGGATTAAATCGTTATAAATTAACATAATCAGCCCCCAGCTCAGCTATCTAACAAAAGTATCTCTTTGCCCAAGAGTTTGAGGTTAAATAGACAACTCAAGCATGTACAAGCTAGACAGCTTTCAGGGCCAGCGCTCCAAAGTAACCAGTTTAGTGCCTCACCTCCCTAACCCCAGTTGAGAGGCCTCAGAACTGCCCCAGTCCAGTTGTCAAGGTTTCCCTCACGAGCACCTTAGAGGGAAGAGCAGAGCTAGACAAGCCACACCTTATAGGTGAAGCTGTTTTGCCAGACAAGGGCTGGGAGACACCAAGAAAGCCTCTTACTCTTGTGCACCCCTATCATGGATCCCCCACAGGAGGATTTAAACTAGGATCTGCCAGCTGGGATACTCAGAACTTTGCTCCTTTTCAGGAAAGCACAGCACAAAATCCACTGCTTCACAGAGCAATCTGTTACCTATTTACGCACTGACTTGCACTGATCAGCTCTCTCCTCTCACAGTACATCTGAGCTGCAGAGCTGCAGGGTCATTTTAGCTTTAAATGAGCTTGTCTGCACTAAGGCAGGAGTCAGCTCCAGATAAGGGTTCCTCCTCATGGCACAGGGCTTCAGCAGAAACACTGACTTGAAGTACCTCCACCCCTTTCCATCCTCCATGTTCCCTTCTTAGCTACACCAGACCAAGCACTTGGGTCACAATGGAAACAGTGGGAGGTTTGTCCTCAATCACTGCACATCCCCATACTCTCCAAGTGCAGCAGGTAACAAACTTTGCAAAGCCCTTAATGCTCAGAGTTGCAGTTATACTGTGACAAGGAATTTTCCTCTTGTGAACTCAACGTTCAAACGAGCTCCCTGGTGAGGTAAGCACAGGCTGCCTGTTAACACAAACCTCACATTTAAGTTATTAGCTGGGGGAGGAATAGAGATGAGGGTTGGATCAATCTCATGAGTCATCATTTCTGTAGGATAAAAAGCAAGCTTGTCTCAAAAAATAAATTCATTTGCCTCTATTGTGTATTGCAGATAGAAGCATTAAAATAATAAAAAGATTAATAAAACCACTTCCACCAATTGTTCTGAAAAAATTAAAAACAGTTTTTGGATTATGAAAGAATATTCTTTAAATACAGCAAAATAAAACATCTCAAATGGCATAATGTTTTTGGAGAGGGAAACAAATGCAGATTAGTCATGCTTGAATGTACTTCCCTAAACAATACGCTCTGGGAGCTACGACTAAGACATGTACATACCCAAAGGCATACATGAAAAATAAAGTCTTTATATTAGTTTAATTCCTTTATCATTTATAATCTTTTATTCTTCCAGTCCTGTGCCAAGCCTTCCTTCAGACAGCACCCTATGCATATTCTGCACCCTCATCACCAAACCCCTTCCCAGTTCAATCTTGTGGGTAAACAAAGGGATGTGTTCTTGAAGTGTGAAGCAGGATGAAAACACAGCGCTAACACTACTGAAATGGTAAAGGAATCACACAGTTCAAGAGCAGCATCATTCTCTAGTGGTGTGCAAATTTCATGTAGCCTTTTTATCATTTAAGATTTTAGAAGGAAATGGATGGAAAGCATCAGGCAGAGACAGGGGATGCCTGAAAGTCAAAGTGAAGCAAGTCTAAAGCCAGCTGAACAATGGGAAAAATCTGGTGAAACTGAGAGTTTCATGGAGTAGTCTGATGGAGGAAAGCATGTGCTATGGTGTGAGCTGCACAAACTTTGAAGAGATGATCAAGCTATGCAAAATTAGGTAGCATTCCAGGTACCCACTGATTCAGGATCTTGCCAGAAACAATCGGTAAAGAAACCACTGTGCCGGGATGGATGGATGTGAATGGCAGCACTGAGAGAGGAGTAGGTCAAGAGATTCAAGTTGTGGTCCCTTCCCACCTGCCCTCCATTTCCAATCCTGTAGTCTGCCACAGCATACAAAACAAATCCCACTGCCTCTCTGAGTGGATCTACATAAAGCATCTTCATAAAGTGCAGCAGGGCCTTATCTTGTTCTTTGGGAATTGCTGCAAGGGAGAGCAGACAGTACACAAAAAGGCAAGCACTACAGAGAGCATGATCTGGATCTTTGTGGCATAACCTTGAGGAAAGTTACATATGCTGTTGCAAACAACCTGTGGATGCTCTCACATATAAGTCATGACATTAAACCTTTTTAAAAAATTTTCCCCCACAAAAGGAATACGCAGGGTATTCTGGAGAGGAAAAAATCCAAACAGCAGAGGTTTTTGCTGAAGAATAAGTAGCATAAATTTGTACTCAGTCTCAAAAGTCTAGTTTATGGAGATATCTGATGGCTTTACATTGATTTCCTAGTGCTAGGAGTGTACCTGAGAAGAGTCAGACGACACACTGTTACTGATGGAAAACTCTTAACTGTCTGTATCACAGTACTCTTGGCACAGATCCTCCAACGCCTCCTTTCCTGCATTTCATATTGCTACCAGATTTGAGACCAGCCCTTGTTATTTCTGCAAAAGCCAGGATCACAGGCAAGGGGACTTTCCTCCCCGGTGTGTCACAGCAGTCTGGAGTGTACAGCCTTAGAGCAATTCGCCTCACTGGTCAAACAGTCTGTGCAACAGTCTCAGAGGCTGCATGAACTGCCAAGTTTGAACTGAAAGAAAAACTGTCTTGGCAGAATTCAGGGAGCCAAGACATGTCTGCTTTACTGGTCAATCAGTTCATATACTACATTCATATGCAGATGTGATCAACTGAACTTGTGCTTATGTAATCAGCTATGGTATTACACTGATGCACATTTAACTGAACAAAATTGCAGCAAATTAGTTCTGCTGCTGTGCAGAATTACCTGCTGTGAAGAATTACCTGTTCACTCTTTGAACAACATCCAAGAAAAGCACACAAAAGTTTATCCCATCAAATTGCAATTTGGATTGTGCAGCTAGAGCACAGCTAACCTGAGGTAGAAAGTTCACAAGCCACTCAGCTCTGCTTCCAACAGAATCCCTTGCATAATCTTGATATAATGCAAACATGGATTTTTGATATGGGAAGGCTTCTTGAAGAGCTGCATAATACACTCCCAGGTACTCTCTAAGATTTCCTCACCGAAAAGCTCAATGTAGTTTTCTTAAGAGCTGAAAAGTGAAAGCAGCCTGGATCACAATGACAACACTACTCACTGTACTTCAGTGTTCTCAAGTTTTGTAATCATACGCTAAAATAAAAATACCTTTGAACACCAAGTTGGACTGTTTTGAGTCTAATAAGCATATGACAACATAGAAACATGCTATGATTTTAGTATTGTTAATTACCTCTCCCCAAGGCCTATGACAAAGAGTTATCTGGTGAAGAATCATTTATAAAATTGGAAACATTTCCCCTGGCAATTCTGTTTTCATGCCTCAAATGTCAGAGCTGATAGCACTAACAATTCTGAAAATTCATGGGCAGGAAAGCACAATCCTCACCAAGTGGTATAAATCTCCTCACAAAGCTCAAAGTAATCTTAACTAGGGATCACAACAGCTGTCACACTACAGAAAATACTTGCTCCTATCAAATTCACTTGACAAAGAGCTAGGAGAGGCAAAGAGAGAAGTTCTGAAAAGAATGAGAAACTTGCTGCTACTTGCAAGAGTATAATAGGTTAGAAATAAACGCTAGCTAGAAATAAAGGAACTGGCTTAACACATCAGTCTGTCATTACCACGAAGAGAGGTGCCATTATATTTTTATTTCAAATATAAACCCCAAGTAAAGATTCAATTTTCACTTCATAAAACTTGGAGCAGCTATTCAAGATTATTTCTTAATAACCCTGCATTAGAGGGCCCTCCTGCTAAACACACAGCACAAAAACTTTTATATGCCTGCATAAAGTCTTAGGGATGTTTAACTAAACCTGCAGATGATGAGCTACAGCAACTCCACATTTAATCACAGCTAACTGCACATAACACATGAACAGCCATCAAAACAGTTCAAACACCCAAATCATCAGGATCACCTTTGCTTTGGATTTTTTTTTGTAAGCATGTACTTTATACACTGGGAGAAAAAAAAAAAGACTGCTGTATACAAGACATAACACAAGCTTCTGAATGAAGCTGCTCTATCATAGTGCTTCAAATTAAAATTCATCCAATGCCTGTTAATTCTATGAGGATTGTTCTAGGGAAGGGCTCAAACCGTGGGAAGGTTTGAAAGCAGGTTCTTCTGTCTTTATCAGACACAAAACCACATAGACATCAAAGACTCATTCCCTTGAAATGAGCTGTATGAAGTATTCCAACTGTGGAGCTAAACTTCAGTACATCCAATTGATCTCCAATACCAGCAGAGCCATATTAATGAGCCAAGCAAGAGAAACTGCATCTCGAGGATGAAAACCAGGGAAGGTATTAAACGGCTCCTCGGTGGTGCCTGCAGCACGGGCCCGCACCCACAGCAGTTTCTGTTCTTTGACTGCTGTTACTCTCACTCATAAGTCATTCTTCAATTAAAAATAGTTTTAATTAATAACACATGCCCTGTGCCTATGCCCTGGGCCATTTAAATTATAAAACCACACTGCTTCATATGCCAACTCTAAGCATCAACAGCTTTTATCCAGGTCTACGAGAAGTTTGCACTACTGTAAAACCACAGTTGCAGTTAAGCACCTACCACCCCTAGAAATACCCGTACTTTTTCTTACCATTTTAGGCTCAAACAGCACTCAGGTCCTGGGAGCTCACCTCCATCTCTTGATTAAAATACCTCAGCATTCATACACAACACTGAGATTCAGTCCTCCTAACAGGGAGGCTCAGGCTGCCTCCCACCACCGCAGAAATTCAGCATTAGTATGTCTTCAGGTGAGAGAACGACTGGAGGGGAGGCTCCAAGCTACACAGTATTTCCTTGTTGCAAGCCCCATCCAAACAGCAAGGCCTTTTTCCTGTCAACTTGACAGTGTGGCAGTTGATTAGAGCTAATGAAACAATGAGAGTGGTGATTGCTCTTTGGTATTTTTTTAAGTAATATTCACACTCCAAAGGGCTGACCCTGCCCTAAGAGATGACTCAGAGCCAGTAACAATGCTAGTTTGTACAAGACAAAGATGAATAGCTGAGTGTGTTCCAGATCACACCCTGGAGAGCTGTCAACCTATGAACAACTTTAATTGGAAACTAAAAATGGAATTGGTTTGCTATATTGTGTGATTTACATTTAATATTTCAGATCAATGATTCTACATAATTCCCCAGAGAACAGTGGAATAAACCCTTCTGCACAATAATGTATGGTGCCTCAGTCACCAGCACTCTCCAGTCGTCACGCTACCCCACCTGCACCGCACCTCCCCGTCCCGTGGGCTGCAGCCTACCTAAGTGTCAGTGATACCCATATTATGTTCCTTTGTACCAATACAGGTGTGCCATAGCTTGCTATTTTCAGAGCCTTCTCCTTCACGAGTCTCCCTCATCCGTACTGTTACCAACCACACACGTCCGAGGCTCTGAGCACACCCTGGGCTGTCAAGAGCCTCAGCAGCGTTTATTTAGCTACAGCAACTGTGCAGCATTCTAAAAATCTTCAGAATCGCGGCAGCATCGAACATTTCGCCGCTCACCAATGCACTGAGCACCTGGGCGTTCAGCCAGGACAGGTTCTCCTATCGCACCGCGGGGATCGGGTAGAAAAGCCTGCCCTCTAGTTGGTCACGCTGCGTTAGCAGCCCGGCAAAGCGACATCCCTCGGGTTCACCGCAGGCTGGCAGTGTCCAACAGCCTCCTCGGTAAAAACGATGCAAGAGGCCGGAGGCTTTGTTGGGTTGGTTTGTGTAGGTGGTGTTTTTTTGTTTTTAAGTATCACTCGGTCCTCTCAGATAGCAAAACCCGGGTAATATTTGGTTTGTTTCAAACATACTGCAACAACAGATTAAAGCGCACACACGCTGCTCAAAGTTGGGGCATGACAAACGATTCCTGTTAGCAGCATGATCACCAACACTGCTGTTTTCTCAGACTTCCTACTCAGTGCTAGCAGTTACCAGACGAAGTAAATCAAGCATCCCTAACCACAAACCAAAGCTGATCACTTGCACACTTTCACAAGCCAGCTACCCAGCACAATGTTCTGCAGGCATCAAAAAAACACAAACAAAAATAACCAAACCAAAAAAAACAGATTATAACAAGTACAGAAGAAAAAAGCTAAATTAGCTTTGAGAAGTCACTGATGTTCCACTTCCTCAGTTCGCCTTCATTGCCTTTTTTATAGTGTTGGAAAGCATTCCAGAAAAATTCTGCTTCCATCTCGGGTCTCAAGATACTTGTTCACTGCTAGATACAACTGCTTGCTTTAGCTAAACTGGAACTGTCAACCTTGCAAACACATAACAGACAACCAAGTGAGACGTGGTTTGGAAGTACTGCGTGTCTTACGCAGATGGTCTTCCCAAACTTTGTCTTTTTAACAGCAGTTGTCTCAAACCTATTCCTAATAATAAAATGAACTTACAGTACCACTTTAAAACACATCAGCATATTTTATAGAAAATAAAAACCAAAGCAACAAGACTACTGATCGCTCCACAACTTTGATCAGTACTGTATTATTTAAACTGTATTAGAATCACAATGGCCATTAAACAATTAAAACTGCCGTGAGAATTAGCTTTGACATTACACAGGAACATCTGACACATAAAAGACTCAATCAAAAGAGAACAGAGAATTAGAGAATTGCAGGGTTTGGAAAGGACCTCGAGAGATCATTGAGTCCAACCCTCCTGCAAAAGCAGGTTCCCTAGAGCAGGTAAACACAGAAAAGCTGTTGAAATATAGTAAAGTTTAGCATTGATAAGGCACAACAGGAGTACCAGTAGGGTATCTCCTCCATGTATACTCTATATCATAGGGCTGCAGTTTCTATTCTTTGAGCTCCCTCACCATAGTGTAAATCCACTGCCTTTTTTCATTACATCACTTACCTGAGTGGTTGATTCAACTTCCCAACACAGGCAACATAAAACTCAGTACATGGCTGTTACTATGCAGAAACTCATCCATTGCCTCTTTTCAAGAGCACTGTGGATCAAAGCATTATCTTCAAAGATCTTCCAACAGACGGATTAACTCATTACCCCCAATTGCTGAGACACTGTAGTGCCAGTACTTACAGCTGAGTTTTGTAACTACACAATTATAATAAGCAATTATTTCCCTAGTATTCATAGGAAATTGACTTAGTGTCTAGGAATCCTGGTACATGAAACATAAAATAGATAGAGCACAAGACCCAGCTAGTAAAGAATGATAGCTATGTTCCCATTTATTCTCCACCTCAAAAGGAGTAAAAACACACACAAAGAAAACTCCCAAGAAACAAAAAGGCTACTGAACAGTGCTATAGCTGATCTATTTGTTGCAAGCTGTGCTATCCACGAGCAGTGCAAAACAGGTAATTTAAAAACTGTTCAGCCCAAGTGCATGTTAACTAGATCTTGTATTGTGGGGCAGTTCTTTATTTCAAAGCAATATTCTACAACGTACAGGTCATATACTGGGGAGCATGAAGCCAATACGCCCATGTATTTCAAGTACTGTGCTCCATTCTTCAGGTCCCTGGCAGGAACCTGACAATGGCTTCTGGATGAGAAAACATTTCAGAAACAAAATACAAGAATCGATTTGCGCTAGCAGGACACAGAGATGAGAGGAACAAGGCCTGCAAAGACATTTCTTCAAGATACTGGGCATGGATAGATGATTTTTTTTGTCTAATTTATGGATGTTTTACCACAGACAAACCATTCAAAGCCCTGCATTAAGCAAAACGCTTCCAAAAAACGCTCAATACAGAAACCCAAAAAACCTCAAAGTAACAGTACAACTTCAAGCACAACAGCTTAACAGCAATCATCAGTGTTAGGAAAGTTGAACCTTAGGGAAAATGCTTTATCTGTAGACCAAAAACTTGCTAATAGCAACACAACAGTGAAGTTCAGGTTATCCTACAACACAAAAATCTCACTGTGGTTTGACTATACAAAGTGTCTACACAACCAAGTAAAAAGACCCAAACATACATATTGTATCATTTCACAGTGTACAAAGCAAGTTTTCCAAGTGATTACTCATGTTCTGCTTCATAAAGGACAGGATTTTGCAGATGGCTACAGCTTGTTCCTCTACTAACCATCAGAATGGCTTATAGCTGTTACTGATATTACTTTACCATAGGAAATCCAACTACAACCTTAAGCAATTAGCAAGGACATAAATAAATGAAGAGACATATAAAAAAGTATGTGATGCCACTTCCTTTATATCTTCAAACTTAACTGTAGAACAGTGGCAAGATGACCAATGCAGTAATATGACAGTCCTCCCAAAAGAAAATGAAAGATTGAATTTTGCACTGTAATAAAAAAATTACATAAAAAAATCCTTTGTATTTCACATTAGAAATTACCTGAGTTTCTAACCAATTCTTTTTTGTAGTTACATCTAAACTCAGAAATATATTATTTATGTCTCTCACAGCACTGGTTTTGGCTGGGATAGAGTTAATTTTCTTCACAGTAGCTAGCAAGAGGCTGGGAGTCAGACTTGTGCTGAAAGCAGTGCTGATAACCAATGGATGCTTCATTCCTGCTGGACACTGCTTACACAGAGTAGAGGCTTCTTCTGCTCCTCACATGGAGGGACAAGGAGTCAGGAGGGTACACAGTTGGGACAGCTGACCCCAGATGACCAAAGGGAAACTCCATGCTATATGACACCATGCTTAGGAAGGAGGAGGAAGGGGGATGATGTTCAGAGTGATGGTGTTTATCTTCCCAAGTCACGGTTCTGTGTGATGGAGCCCTGCTGCCCTGGGGATGGCTGAACACCTGCCTGCCCATGGGCAGTGGGGAACGAATCCCTTGTCCTGCTTTGCTTGCATGCGCAGCTTTTGCTTTACCTATGAAACTGCCTTTATCTCAGCCCTGTAGTTTTCTCACTTTCACCCTCCTGATTCTCCTATCCATCCCCCTGGGGAGGAGGGAGCAAGCAGCTTTGCCAACTCGGCAACTGATAACCCAGGGATGTTATGGGGTTAAGCCACAAGACCCTTAAATCAGGAAATTATCCAGAGCAAAGTGAGATTTTTCACTGTAGGTGGATAATAATTAATATAGCATTTTTAACTAGCAATTAGTTAACGCTTGCTTCATGTCAATTATCTTGTTTGAAGCAAGCCAGAAAAAAAATAGGAATGGCAAAGATAGTTACAGGATTTCTTCAAAAATATATTATTATTTCATTCTAATTCCAGGTGAAGACCTCATCAGCTCAACCTAGCAGAGGCCGGCTAAAGAACAACCACTATCAGCATTAGAGAAAACACTGATACACATTCAAGAAGAGCACAAGTCTTATTCTAACCAGAGTTGAGGCACTGGCCTTGTCATTGTACATGTGCATTATACATTTTCAAGAATCCTTTTCATTCAGCTCACAAAAAAAAAAAAAGATTTACAGTCTGTAGGTATCAGATGATGATGATCTTCACTCTAGTCCTGTTTGCCTTCCCGCCACTGTCGAGAACCTTCATTCCACGCTACATACACAAAAAGAGCAAGTACCACATGAACAGTAACTACAGCAACTATGGCAGCATAAAAATAGCTGTCTCTGTCGGACATTCCTAAGGTACCTGAGAAAATAAAGTAAAGAGTATTAGTTATTAGGAACACCGAAACAGCAAGTCACAATTCTTCATAAAGACCAAAGTCACATTTATTCCTGTATCTAAAGACAGAGCTCAGAAAGATTTGGGAAGAATTCACCACGGTAATTATGGACCTTGAGACTGTTTCTGTATAAAGTAACACCACAATTATAAATATTTAAGATAAAATGCCCTGGGTTTAGAAGCCAATAGCTTAGCATCACTTAAGATCTACTTTTTCTGTAACAATGTTCCAGTGCCAAAGAAATGTCAACATCCTTTTTTCCTAAATTTAACTCTTGATTGTGGGGCAGGAAAATAGTGAGAGGAAGGATAATCAAAATAATTTTCCAGTGTAACAGGATAAAGCAGTAGATTAATAATTATATTTAGAGGACTTCCACCTTCTGTATTTAGACTATAAATCAGTAATTTCTCGCTAGTTTAAGATACATTTATGCATCTCGCATGACAAAAGCCTTCAAATACTAGAAGGTTTAATACCAAAATATAACTTCCCATAATTCATTAAAAAAAACCCAACCAAACAAAAACCCCACACATTGTACCAGTCCAAAAAAACCACTCTCCAAACACAAATCCAATCCTGTCAGTGCTGACAGATCTGGCCATTAACTGACAAAGCAAAGTTAAGGCTCAGCTTGCTACACCTAAGATTAAAAAGCCCAACCATGCTAAAAAGTACTTTGAAAGTTACTTAAAAGGTTTCAGCTTCAGTCTTTAGAACTGCATACAGCAGCACACACCAAAGCAAAATCATCATGGAACAACTCAGTTATACACCCACAAACTGCTCTTAAAAGCAGCTGCTTTCTCTCTTCCTCTTCCCTGCTTTTGAAGGAGATACTTTTCTCCCCCAGCACTGGGAAGTTATTAAAGCCTTAAGGATCAAGGCTAGAATGGGCCTGGTTGTCAGCTGTTTGCTTGGAGCAGTTCTGTCAAACTGCTCAAAGCTCTGGTTCTTTTCCCTCCACATTAAAAGAAAGCTCTGTAAGCAACCACATTCAGTATCATAAACGGGATATCATGGCATATATGACCTAATTGGTTAAAACTTACAAATGCGGGTATGTTTTAAAAAGCAAAAAATACACTCAGTAAACAACACTTTTGTCTTGAATATAGTTAGTTTACAAACCTACAATAGACATATATCTGATGATTCTGATGAAAGTCTGCTGCAGGGTGGTGTTAAATACCCTATAGGTAAGGGAAATGACGCACCTGCATCTGCTTAAACCACTGTATAACAAACAGCAAGTATCAGACTGCAGACCACACTGCAGGGAAGGATGCACTGGCCATTTATACAATTTTCTGTTCTAATTAGACATTGCAAGGCTTTTAGAAGGAAACTAATATCAAGACAGGAAGGAGAACAATGATGCTATTAGAGGACTGTGCTTTTCCTCCTTTTTGTTTGTAAGAGTAACATTAATTGGCAGAAACAGCATTACCTTCAAATATATAAGCCTTTGACGAAAAATATAGTCCAACAGGTAATGTGATCATTAGAGCTGTGAAGAATAGAAGTGTTCTTAAAGTTGATGTTAATGAACCCTCATTTCTGAAATAAATAAGAAAAATTACACAGAGAAGAAAGTCACAATATACATGCCTGAAACAGGACAAGAAATTGTTCCAATTATTTTCCAAAAATTGAGTAAGTATATAATTTAGAAGCAATAAAGACTTATGAGTATGAGCTAGTTGGCTGCAACAGAAAAATCACAGTATTCAAACTGACGTAGTGATCAATGCCCATGTACAAGACTAAAAACAATATTTAGATTTTTCCTTTGCAAGCATGGGTGGGTCACATTAACATGCTTATCTGCATTTTATTGCATAATTATTAAATATCTAATATTAGATACACACATACTTGTCATATGACAGTATTGTGCATCAGAACTTGCCAAGTTCTCTCTTTCTTTCTGAAAAAATGACTACAAGTCTAGGAAGATGACAAATCCTACAGGCTAGGATTCAGAGTGAAGCACACGGAATGACTTTGTCAGTTCCTTTTTTTTAGATATTGCTCCTCTAGTTCACTAAATTTCTTAGTTTCCAGTGAGAAAGGCAGAATAACTGTAGCAATAATCAGAACACAGAGTCAATACACCAGAACAGCAGTAGCTTTTTTTTTTGCTTTCACAGACCTGAGCCTAGAAAACCTTGAGCAAGAAAATAACAATGAAGTCTCGTGTACTTGGTAAGGTCTCCTTAAACTTGATCTGCCAGAACAGGTTTTGTATCTACAAAGCACCACATACAGCTTGTCCCCGTGTGTACTTCCACCAGTTTTTACTCACTCTTCTTGGCTGACTACACTTATTTTACGCAGAAGTAAACACATAATTAGTTTCAAAAAGTTTCACCAAAACATGTTTATACCATAGTATATTGCTTGAAATCACATCCTTGACATTTCTTCAGAAAAATAAGTGGAAGTATGGGGAAAAAAAACCCTCTCACCCTCTGACAGTCATCAAAAGACATGTGACATGCAGCCTCGCTCAGCTTTTGAAACTAAAGCCAACAGCACATTTTACTGATCATGTACTGCCACACATTTAGGTAGCACATGAAGTAGCTTTACAAAAATAACCAGAATTTGTCCCTTTACTGTAGTTTATCTCATAGTCTGTCTGGATGGAAGGCATAACCCCAATTCAAACTCTCCCCATGGAAATTACAGTTAATAAGATGACCATCAGCTTACTACCGGAACTAAAAGCTCCACGGCTAACATACTCTTCTTACCCCGACATACCTTCATCACATCCCCACGCAGCAAGCCCAAACACTCGCCTACAAGCCCGGCCCTACCAAGGAGCTTTTAGGGGCAGCCAGCCCGCACGCTCGCGTTGCCCAGGGATACGCAGCACGACCACGGCAAACCCGGGGCCTCCTCCAGCCGCCCGAACAACGGCGCTGGCCGACACCCTTCCCCGGGAGCTGCACACATCGCCCCTCCACCGCGGCCGCTGACAGTACCGGGAGCGGCCCCCCGCTCGCCGCGGCCTAACGGCACTACGGCC
>VXBZ01005575.1:179558-336597 GCA_013399135.1 Heliornis fulica | reverse complement strand
AACAGGCTCCGGCCCACCGCCGGGCCCTGCCGCCCCACAGGCGTACCTTACCCGCCCCGCCCTACCCTTCCCCGGGACTTACTGCCTGAAGTCGAGCACAGGAACAGCGCTAAGCGGCGGCTCGCCGTGCCGCTCCATACCCACTACCTGTCCGCGGCGGCCCGCTCGACCGAAGCTTCTGGTCTGCCGGAAGCCCGCCGGAGGGAAGAGCGCATGCGCAGTCGCCGTCTCCATAACAACCGCGGGGCCGTCGCGGCCTAGCCGCGGATCCTGCGCGCCGGGCCTGGCCGACGCCACTACCTCCGCCTCCTGACCTTGGCTGCGGCTTTGGTGCCTGTGTACATGGTCAGCGTTAGTCTCTGATCGGGGAAACCACCCCCGCGCTGGCTGACCGCGGACATGAAGCGGCAGCGCGATTCGTAGGGCCCAGAGTGCTTTCCGTGAGGGAGGTGGTGAGGGCCCGTGTGCGGCCAGGCTGCAGTGAAGCACAGGCACTTGCATGTATCTGGTGAAGGTCAAGGCTTCCCAGCACATGGCACTGGTCTTGATGTTGAGGTGTTTTCATAAACTTACTAGTACAAAACACTATAAATGAAAATACACTGTCAGGGAGTCAGGTGTTCCCTAAAGGGAAATGACAAGGTTTCTCTATGTTGCCCTCTTAGGAGGGACATTAGTTCTCTTACATGTTTCCCGCTCTTCTGGCATTAAGGTTAATTGAAATTCAATCTCCAGACAGAGATGAAATTTCTGGTCAAAATCTAAGAGACAGTCCCCATCATAACTAACTGGTGCTGCAAATGAGACTAAGGACTCGAAGAGCTTCTACTCTCCAGTAGCCTGGCTGAGCACTAAGCATTTCCAAGACAACACTCTGTTTAAGCTATTAATTCTCATTCCCATCGAAGCTACTCTACTCTGGGATACAGTAATCACCAAGGAGTGGACTTGAACCCAGCTTTTCAACAGAAGACCAGAATGCTACAATTTCTGTGCTATGCAATTAGCCTCATTTGCACGGGAATTAATTGTTGATTCCTCAATGAACAGCTCTAGCAGGAAAGCAAAAAATTGCAACTTCAAAACAGAAGATCTGGATACCATTTAATTGAATGTTGCCATTTAATTGAATCTCATATACCACAGCATTAACATATTTGCCCCTTTTATGGCAAAACCATGTCGCTATCTTACCACACAAACATGGCAAATCAAGACTTTGCCAATCACTCCACACAGAACACTTTTCTCAGATTTTCCTGCAGCAGGCAGATGTCCAGTATTTCTGCAGCCCAGTGCTGTGGCCTCTGCCCTACTCCTTGTTGCAGTGCCTCACAACACGTGGCACGGCAAGGTGGCCCCTTCCTCCTCTAATGGGCCAGCATGGTGTCCTGATACCTGTGATCCTGGAAGAGAAGAAATTTGAGAGGGTTGTTTTCCTTGCAAGCAGTAAGATCTGGAAACAAGTGCTTTGTTCTTGGTAATTCCTGCTATAAACTTGTTTCTCCATTCTCTGAGCTTACTCAGAGTGAATTTCACTTGCCTGGTCTTAAAGGCAGTGGATGCTACACTGAACCAGCAGCTGCAGTGTGTAAAGGTAGGAGGGAAGGAGCAACACTGTCTGCAGCATTGATTTTCTCTTCTCTGGTTGTGAATAGTGAGCCTTTTTACTTTTTTTTTTCTCCAATAGATGTGAGAAAGAAGATGAATTTTATTAGAAATATTTTTTTCCCTCAGCAATTAACATAGCTCAGCCAGCAGCTCCCTCCTGTTAAGATGCAGAACAGTTCAGGCTCTTCTGTGGCTACAGAGGAAGGTCTGGCTCTTGTGGTCACACTTTCACTACAAACAAACCAATTTTACACTCTTTTAAAACATGACAGCCCACCTTTCATTTGATTTGACTGCTGTCTGAGCCAGCAAGAGACAATTTGTATGAGCGGGCCAGAAAGGGGCTGGTGTAGACCTGGAAGTTGCCTTGTAGCCTGTATGCAGTTGGATGGGTATCGAAGGCACGTTTGCCTTCCAACATGAGCTTAGAGCTTCAAACTAACTCTTAAAAACATCTATTTACAGGCAGCCACTCACAAAATCTAACCCAAATGTGTGAGAAACTCTTGCTTATGTATTACTTAACAACAACAAAAAAAAAAAATTGGGAAAAAACCCCAAAGCATACTTAAGATATAAATCAGATGATTGAAAAATATTGAGGTGGGTAAAGTGAACATTTAATCACTGGATACATGATGTTCTTTCCACTTCTTATTTGATGTTCTTCATTGTTTCCACAGTAGGAAAAGCAATGACATAAGACAGTTTAATAACAAAACAAGGAAACATAAAAGTGGAGTAAGTCTCACATCATATAAACTTACAACTTATATCAATCATTAGAAAGTAGCAAATCACTCAAGGCTTAACTGCCCAAGTCACTAATTTTTAATATAAAATTATTTTATATCTCATCATACCAATGCTTTCATCTACTAGACTATTAACAGTTTTGCTGAATGATTAACTGCCATTCCTTCATAAGCACATAAGGGAAATCCTATTAGAAAATTATGCAACTGTGAGAAAAAAAGCTTTTAATTTGCATTTTTGTGTCAGTTATTTGAAAGGATCTGGATCATAAAAATCTTGTCAGTTTGCTTTAAGTTTTGTATGTCAAGTATGCTGACATTTCAGGCAGACCACAGACCTGTCTTAACTTTTGGACTACAGAACAAATATAAAATTTGCCCTTAAGCAGAAAGTGTGCTGCAAACACAAGGAGCTGCCAATTTAGCTGAGACCAAAGCTCTGCTATTCTAAGACGCTGTCCTCAACGACAAGCACCAAGGGATGTTTCAAGAATATAAAAATAAAGCCCATGCAGAGCAATTCCTTTCCAAGCTCCAGCTGCATGGAGAGAACTGCATGCCAGTGAAGGGATTCCTGTCTGTCCAGAAAATGCATCGAGAAAGCCTGTTTGGCTGGGAGCTCGGTCCATGCACCTCTAAGTGCTTGGAGCATTTTCCTTTCCTCCTCAGCTTCATTCATGCTGCAGCCCCTATAGCTGGTGCCAGTGAATTGACTTGCAGCCTGCCCATAAAAGATTAAAACCAATACGAAAGCTCAACCTGTTGTCTAACTACTGAACTTGGTTCATTTGAGCTCACTTGATGCAGGGAGTACATTTTGAAATTCAGGCTGAGAACAGAACCTGGGCAGATGGAGTTTGCTTTACTTTTCTGGGGGTCTGCATCCCAGTAAGGGTGCAGAGCAGCTGGGAAAGTGTTTGCTGAAGCAATACCATCTAGTGGCAGATGAAGAAAAAGAATCACAACCCCCTCGCCCCCCCCACCCTCGCCACCAGTGTGTGCAGAGTTGGAAAGGTGGAAACTGAAAAGATAATATTTTAAAAGAAACTCACGTGGTTGTGAATATATTTTCCCTTTTTTTTTTCATGGTAATTTATCAAACAGGAAGACACAAACCAGATGATTAGAAAAGGGAAAGGCACTGTGGCTACTCGTGCCAGTAATAGACTCAAGTTACAAGGTCTGATCTTGCAGAAGAACCAAGTGACCCCAAGGGGGGTCTGGCTTTTGATTTCCCAGCAACAAACAAGCAACGCTGTGTAGCATCAGCTTCAAAGCTGTTAACCACTTGCTTAGAATTAGTAAATGTTTTTATGTGGTTATAGCCTAGCCCCAGCGGAGATAGTGTAGAAGAAAGAGCAGCTGTAAGACAGGTTTTATTTCAAGTCATGGTTTGCTGTGGTTAGGGGAAGGATATATTATAACAGTTGTGACTGGATTTACAGTATGGAGAGACAACTCCTATATGAGAGAGCTTGGATTTGTAAGGAGTGATAACATCTTTTATTACACCATCTGATAGAGCTTGAGCAAACAAATAGACAATTCTAGGGCGTCTCAATCTTTTGCTGAACGATGAGGACTTCTGTCCTGGAATATTGTCCATTTTTTCCCAGTAATGCCAGTTGATCTAATTAAAGATGTTAGTTCTTCCTATCAAACCCTTCCTCTTTTAGTTTCTTGATGTTCTTGGCTCCAGCAATACTAGAAATACTATTTATCTGTTTTCTGAACCTCTACACACCAGAAAGGGAGAGACATGTTTCACAAAAGGTGGAGTGAATGGTTTGGCTAACTCTTTCTGATAACCCCGGTCAAAAACCTAGGATATCATCAGTTCAAAACGGAGTATGTTGCATAGTTGGCTATGGCTGTGGAAATAGAACCAGAGTAATGTTAAGGCTTTGTGTTAGCAAAGAAACTATGCATATGGGCATTTTAGATGTATATTCTATGTTATGATCTTGTTGCTGTTATTGCACATCCCATGATAAGTTATAACAAAGCGCTAAGGCATCTCTATTAGCTAATGGAGCTTCAAAGTCTCAGCCTAATTTCCACCTCCCACTATTATTGCTGTCATTTTGCAAAGAAAACTGATGGCTACTGATGGAAGTGGCTGCTTTCCACCTCCATTGTGAAATACCTGAGGCACCTACATTAATAGAGTGGGAAAGACTTCATTCCCACAGCTGATACAAGTCAACCCATACTCACCAATTACAGGTGAGACTCCAGATGATGAAGGAAAGAGAAATCCTCTTTTTCTGTAGATTGCATGTAATCCAAGTCTTACATGTCCCATGCAATTAAATGGATACATGCCATTTTATTCCTCTGGCCAGGCAAACAATGCTGACCACAGAGTGAATGTTGTGGATTTGGTTTGCAGGCTGGAGAGTGTGTGTGCATGTACTTTTCAAAAAAAAAAAAAAGCATACATTAGCACAAATGTGAAAATTTGTGCAGAAAATACATCCCCTTCCCACTGGTATTTGGGTTATAGGTAATTCTAGAAAACACAACAGGTTTTTGTGAAGATGGAGAGTTATAGATGTTACATTTATCCTCTAAAGAATATAAAAAGCAGCCAGATAGTCCAATCCAGGGTGTCAGGCAAGAGAAAAGAAAGATCCCCACACTGGGAGCAGCAACCTCCCACCACTCGCTTGCTGTGGTGGGCAATGTGTAGAAAAAGGGCTTGGAATTTCAAAACCCCCAGAAAGATCATTAACATCCCAGTTTTGAGCTACTCCAACCATAAACTACATAACAACAGGCTTATCCCTTGGGCACACAGGCTGCTGCAATGCCTGGCACCCACATTCAGCTGCAGGGACTTGCAGGGCTTGTTTTATTTCACAGCATCAGTGCATGCAGGATTTACCTCTGAGATTGAGACCAGATGAAAATCTGTTCCTCAAATGTAACTTGATCACGCATGCAAAAAAGGTCACATCTAACTAATTTAACACTAGATTGTCAGATAAAGTTTCACAGTATTGTTTAGCTGAGACCACAAACCACTTTTGCCACAAAGGGGAGATTATTTTTCTAGTTAATATCCGACGTTTTCCAAGAAAATAATCTTCAGCAAATGTAGAACAAGTGCTCTGCTCCAAGTGCCCAGGAAAACTGGAGAGGTTTCTACTTTTATACCTGAACACAGAGGCACTGAACCATTCATCGAGGGTTATGTGGGGTCTTCTGCATTTATTCTGTTAGGTGTTTATCTTCCCTATTTGATTCTCTGAGGAATTTACTTGTGCCTATTCCAGAGAACCAATTAGAGCCGAAGTACAGGCATGAACTCTACCTGTCATTCCACCCCTTCCCTCCCCCCATTAAATTTTTGCCAGCTTGCCCCTGGAGCAGGTTTGCCCTGTGGCAGCCAGCACTCCGCAGGCACTGAGCAGGGACAGCCGGGCAGCACTGGGTCCCAGCGGGTGACACAGACACAAAACACATTCTCCTGCTCTATTCACAGGCACCACTGGAAGCAAGGCAGTGGCTAGAAAAAATACAGCCAGGCAATACCCTGTATCAGCAGAGCAGGTTTCCAGGTTGGCATACTGACCTCTAGGCAGGCAGGATGTGACCAGGGCTGCGGTGCTCTGGGCGCAGTAGGGGAAGACTGATCATCAGTTTGAATAGCAGGGAATTGTGTGACAAACATTCAAAGTGGCCCTCAGCTCCCCACATACAAATAAGCTGGAAAAGCAGTTGTTTCTTGGACAGGTATAGATTTTATAGAGTACAGAAACATGAATGGGGTTTATGGCTTGAATAATGTCTACTCATAAAAAGGGTGTTGTGTTACACATGGGTACTATAAGATTTTATGCTTACTGCCTTTGGGATAACAGCCCTTTTCCTTCAAAAGACACCCTCAGCTGCAGGATTACAGCCATGCCTTGCATACAGGTGAGCACTGAAGAAGCGTGAGGAAACCTGGGTTTCCATTAAGTTCTTCAGAAGGGTCTGGTGTGCAGAATTCCCCTTTGGCATTGAGACTAGTATTAGCGGAGAAGACAAGGGGAAGGGGGCTTTGCTATGAGGCTGGATTATGGCCATACCCACATGGTTCTCCTTCCATCATAGAAAGCAGTTGTTCTTCCTGGCAGCCAGGTTGTCCACATTGTTATGTTGCAGCCTTCTTACCTAGCACTTGGTGTCAGATGACAACAGAGTGATGCTGTTTGCATTCTGTCCCAGGTGATACACCTGCCAATGGGAGAGTCACAGCTCCCCAGCTGCTTCAGTGCTGGCCCTCAGGACCTAGTACTGTTATTTCAGCAAAGAATTGGACCACATTTTATGTTAATCTTGCCAAGTTAGAAGCAAAATAAAAAAAAAACCAAACCAAACATGCTTCAAAAGGATACTTAAAGACATGGGTGGTTATAATATGACATGGAGAACAGAAATGTACTCCTCAGTGCTGTGACTATGGTCCATCAGAAATGGCTGAGAATGAGAGCAAAGATGTAATCATTACTAGTATCCATATGCATGAGTAACCACTGACTATAAACTTCCCCTCCACAGATCTCTGAACCTCTCTCTCAAAGGCTGCAGTTCTTGGCAGACCTGTAATGTTATAATTGCATCACCTACTACTAACATTAAGTCCTTGAAAGGACAGTACAGGTCTAAAAGTACTTCCCAAACTCTTCAGGGACATGAATGCAAATTCTCTGTTATGATAATAATACAATTTATGAAACACAGTCCTCATTTTTGTTAGGCCTCAAAGTCCTAAACTTCTTCAAAAATTTATTAGAAATCAAAGATTCCTGGCTCTAACCAGGTCCTGGCAGACCACTTCACACCATTCTCCAAGAAATCTTTGTTCAGGCACTGTGAACAACTGGCAACAGAGGCTAGGGTTTGACCCTAAGACCTCTGAATGGTTTTAGTAGAGCTATCAAAGCTCAACAGAATCAGTAAAATAGCTCTAGAACTCCAATCCCATATCTGATAGTAAAGAACCTGTCCAAGTCATTGAAACTTGCCCAAATGGTGGCAAAGGAGGGACTTAAACTTACATTTCTGCAGTTGCTGCTCAACATTCCCCTTGGTGCTATGGCACAGGCTAACTTCAGGTGAGCAGAAAAATTTGGTTTAGACAGATTATAGACACAAAAACGTACATACACGTGTAGACATAAAAAAGGCAGTGCTTGGGAGTAAATAATACTCTGTCACAACAATTAGTGATACTACTGTATGACTGCATTGTGTGGGAGGATTTAAAAACCTGTCATTTCTTTGTGGAAACAGTCCTAGAAGTGAAGGATTTCTGATGAGCTTCACAACATCAATTACGTGAAAGCTGCTTTTCCTTCTCCCCACTCCCAAGAATCTCTACTTCGTTTTCATTGCAAATGGCACCAAAAAAGATCCCAGTTCATCCTGTGCACTGGAAAGCATTGCAGAAATCCCACCAAATTTATAAAACTGTATAAAATTACCAGCTTTCCCCCCATCCTGCTACATGCTAAGCCATTCATCGGTATGACAGTGATGTTGTTTGCATTCTCCAGTAAAACAAATGGTAATATTCTTATAGCTATACAGGATGCCAGCAGCTTAGGATGTAAGCCAGACTTCCTCAACTCAATTAATAGAGTAGCTAAATTTTAACTGAGATGGTGGTTTCAGTCCTGCCCTTTGCATGTGGCATCTTAATTAGCTAATAAAAAGCTCTGAGGTCAGCTACACTGACAGGAGTTATTTGTTTGGATCCAGTACTCACCCAAAAGATATTTCAGTTCAGCCAGAACCTCAGTTTGGTTTTTCAGGTGAATGAACACTCTTCAAAGGAGACCACAAACATCTGTATTTAGCTTACTGAGTAGCACAGATCACAGTTTGCCAAGAAGAACGGAGAGGTGCAAGTCAAGCTTCTCTTCACCCAACTTTCCTGCTATACAGGAGGAATATGTCACCAGGAGATGCTGCTGTGGATCAACATCATGCCCTTGCTCCTGTCCCAGAGGTCTCCAGCATGGCACTTTGCTTTATCCAAAGCATGGATGTTCACTTTGAAAAAGGGGAATGCAGCCTGTGTCACTCAGCAGCAGCCACTGCACAACTGTGTAGTCATCTATGAGCTTGGCTTGCTTCTACAATTGTAAAATACAAATGTATGCCTGTGATTATTAATGGAAGAAGAATATGGAATATGAAAATCCAGAGTTTTGGAGATTTTCATGTCTGGAGATACCAGAAGGTTGGGGGAAAGTCACTACTTTCCCTGCACAGCAGAACCAGCGAAGACCTGCCTGCAACCCCTCTGAAACCTCACCAGGAGCACAAGTAACAGCCTTTAAATCTCACACAGGAAAACAGATGATGCGCTTAGAGGAGATCAGCATTTGGCCTTTTTTTTTTTCCTTTCTCATTTTCTACATAAATTAAAAAGAACAAAACACTCCAAGCCTGCTACTGAAGACCCCCTGGCAGTCAGAGGGACAGACAGAAATCCTCAGAGAAGCTCTCTCTTGCACAATGAAGGGTCCTGCTCCACAGACCCCAGCTGGATGGGATGCAGCCATGGGGAGATGTGGAAGGGGCAAAGCAGCCTGTGTGGTACAGAGGCCAGTGTTTTGGTTTTAATCTTTCCCTTCAACATAATGACCCCTCCTTACAAGTCAAGGCTCCTCATCACCTCTAGTCTTTTGATAATGCAAACACATCAGTGCTGCCTCTGTAATTGGTTTGCCTGTAGGGACTTGAGTGTTTTGAGAAGCTTTGGCTCTCAGAGAGCTTTGGAGGACCCTGAGATGCAGAAGTCCAGGCAAGATTTTCTCTGCTTTCTGCTGTCATAACTTTCCATTAGCTCATGTCTCCACCCCATGACTTCCTTCCCCATACAGGCACACACTCCTGTTATCCGTGTGAAAATGAGAAACCACCCCTTTCCCTCTGTCAGGTCTTTCACCAGGACACCAAAAGATTGCTGCACCTTCCCCTCCTTCACCCACAACAGAACTGAATTCTTCAGCAGCAGAGGTAGCCCCAAACCCCAAGCTGCTTGGAGCTGCGTGAAAGGTCTCTGCTCTGATATCCCCCATGGTAAAAATAACAAAAAATAAGGTTCACAATTAAACATGTTAGAAAATTTAAAATACAAAAAGCTTCACTATGCACTAGTTATGCTTCAGGGCTGCAGCAAGTGGCACACATCTGAGTAAACCACACACAGGACATGGAAATGTGAGCATTAGCTCTGTGCTAGCCCCAGGCTGGATGACAGAGGTTTCTGTTTTGCTGATGCCCACCAATGATATGGCAATCATTTTATAAATAAATAATATTCATATTTCATTGAACCTCCTTGCCTCTTTCTTACAGGGAGATGTTTCTCTTGCTGATCTTTCCTTGGCTTGTAACTGTTTCTGCTGAGGTTAGTATAGTAGGAATTTGGACTTCAATGATATCTCATGTTAAGACATGGTGACTGCTGCATGAAGAGGAACAAAGGGCTCTTTCTGGCCAATTCTTACTCAACTTACAAAGTCCCATTCAAAATTAATCAGATATATTGAAAAATAGATAAGTGTGATGTAAACGTGGTTACCAGTAAACTCAATTAAGGATTAGGGTGTTCCTTTGAGTGCTCCGGCAAAACTGGTATCTTTCCCCTGGGAACATTAACTAGCAAACACTTAATTCTGAGCCTTAACTTTATGTGTGTGGACTCTTGCTGCTGCAGACCAGTTCCTGAATACACTAAGACAAGGCAAGCAGATACCTTGTCAGCTGTCCCTGCCCTGGAGCTGGTTTTCCACTTATTTGAGGGCAATCAGTGCTTGATTATATTACGGCTCACCAGCCTTCCCAGCAAGCCTGGAGCTGACTTCTCCAGCCCTTCCCCTATGTCAGACATTCAGAGACTGCCCACTTTCAGGGTTTACTTCTTCTATAAAGGCAAGTGTGTAATGCCACGGGAGCGTTTTGGGTTTTTTTCCCTTCAGGCTACTTGTGAAGCCTGCAATGTCCCATCTCCCCCCAGAGGCCAATACCACTCATCTGTTTTCCTCCTCTCAGAGCAGCTTCCCAGGACATGAGGAGCTGAAGGACAAGGACCTCAGACCTTGTCCCCAGAAAAGTCCTAAGTAGTCCAGCAAAGAAAACCGTATCAGAAACTTCCCATGCCATTTGTTAGCATCTCAGAGCCTCCCTCTGTTTAACTGTAGGTTACTACTATCTGCAGAAGAAATGACATTAAAGACAGCAAAGCTTCACCTTAGCTGGAGCGCAGAAAGGCACAGTGGTGCCTGGCTGCTGTGCTTCCAGAGCCTGGCTCTGCCCTGAACTGTCCTGTTCCTCACCTTAAGCAATACCTCCCTCAGTGGAGCTGTGCAGATGCCCCTGAACCTGCTCCCAGCTCCTGGATTTCCCAGCACCTTGAGGAGCAGAGGACTGATGTGAATCACACCAAATGAGGCTTAACTCAGGTGACTAAGACACACAGTGAAAAGAGAGGATGCTTTGAAGAGCCTGAGATTACATATTCAGCTCCAGGCATCTCACACAGAATCACAGAATGATCAGGTTGGAAAAGACCTTTAAGAACATTGAGTCCAACTGCACCTGTCCTCCCCTAAACCATATCCCTGAGCACCTCATCTACCTGTCTGTTAAATACACTCTGGGATGGTGACTCCACCACCTCCATGGGCAGCCTGTTCCACACCCCGACAGCTCTTTTGGTGAAGAATTTCTTCTTACATCTCATCTGAACCTGCCCTGGTGCAGCTTGAGGCCATTCCTCTTGTCCTGTCACCTGTCACTTGGCAGAAGAGACCATCACCCACCTCTCTCCAACCTCCTTTCAGGTCATTCTGGGCAGGGATAAGGTCTCCCCTCAGCCTCCCCCAGAGCAACCCCCCCTCCCAGCAANGACTCCTGTCGGTGCCGGGGCTGCGGTACGTTAAAGAACGAAACCCCGCGCCCCCCACTTGCCCCAGGAGAGGGCTGGGGCAACCCCAGGCCCGGCGTACGCCGGTGCTCCCGGGCAGAGCCCCCGTCCCGGCGGCGGGCGGGGCGCGCTGCCTCTAGATGGTGCTGCTCAGCCGGGAATGAGCCCCGGCCGGCCGGCAGCCACACACCCAGCCCGGCCGGGCTGCGGGCTCCCCCTGTTCAGCACCCCAGATCCGGCCCGGGGTGCCGTCAAGCCCAGCCGGTACGGCAGCCCAGGGCGGGAAGGCTGGTTGGGCCGGGGGAGGGGGGGATATTTAACCGTGTTTAGTTAAAACCACCATCCTAAAGCCCGTTCAAAACGCAGGCTATGCTCTTCTGAATTTATTTCATTAGAAAAGGAAACACATCTGTGCCCTAATCAAATAAATTTATTTCTGCCAGTTAAAGGGGAAAAATGTTAGCTTAATTGCATAACATTTTGTTATCCAGCATCCACGTTTCATTAGCAGAGTTTGCAGTTTTACAGTCCTTACCTGCTTTACTCACCAGTAAACCCTCGATACCCGAACACAGGCTCACACCATGCAGTATCCTCGAAGAGCTGGGTGCAAGCAGAAGCCCACCCTCAATACCTGAACACAGGCTCACACCACACAGTTATCCTCAAAGAGCTGGGTGCAAGCAGAAGCCCAAGCGTGCAGCACACAGCTCTCCTTGCTCCAGGGCCACGGGTGCTTTGCACATCCATTTCTGCAGCAGACCTGGGGCTAATGAAAGGCTGCATGTGAGTTCAGATTGATACACCCAATCTAGATTTTAGTACAGGCAATTACCCTGTATCTAAATTATCTTTGTGTTTTGCTGTGATACTAAAACTTTTCTTTCTTTGAAGTTAATCCTATATAATAGAAATCACAGCCTGAGCTCTCAAGAATCTGTCCCATTAGCACTATCTGACAGCCAGAGCCTGACCTAAAAGCCATGAAAGCAGAAAAGACTGCTGTTGCCTTGGGTGAATATTGGCAGGTTGCTACGACCACACCACAGGGGAAATTTGTGCTCTGCAATAGCTGTGTGAAAGCAGCCACCCTGAAAGTGACAATTTCCCAAGACAGAACTTCTCATCTCCCCCGAGACCAGGTCAGGTGTAAACACTCTTCTCCTGTGATACACAAAAGTATAATTACAGTTCCTGGCATTTCTCTGGGAAAAGGACTGATAGCTTTCCCCTGCAAGGAAAATGAAACTCACAGGAATACCTTTTCTTCTCCATTTCTTCTGTCAAATTATGTCCAGGAGCTCCCTCAGACATGTATTTTGTCACTCAGCACATACCACTTCAGATCAGCTGTGCCAGATCCATCCACAAAAGATGCCAAACAGTTGGTGCTTAGCCCACACAAAATCCCACCCACACCCACAAAGAAGGTGTCCCTCTGCTTTTCTCACCTACAGCACTTGATTCAGCAAGTATTTCAGAGCACATAGATGCCAGAGAAACAACTATCCTCCCCAGCACATGTACCCAGTCCCAGTGGTTGGGTGGTCATCCCAGACTGAGGAGAAATGGGATTTTCTTCTGCGATACACAGTGAAAGTTCAAATTCACATCTGCCTTCCAGAGAAATGCTCCCAAACATCCAGCCACAGGCATCTCATGGATGATTACTCTTTGGCACTGCACTGCTTTGTTGACTAAAGAAAGGTCCTTATTGCTTCTACACTCCTAGCATATCACATAACCCCCAAAGAAAACTCTAAAAACTAAACCACCGGAAATTTTTCAAAGAGCCAATATTTGTCTTATGAGTGTGAAGGTTCAAACATCCCCGGGATGCAGTGAGGTCCTCCCAGCCATGTCCCAAGCAGCCCTGCCAAGTGCCACATGCACCCCAGTCCCTCTCTGTAGCCATCTCAGGGGTGAGAGCAGAGCATGGAGTAGCAGTGTTCAACGGGAGGACTGCACAGCCAGATGGAACACAGTGGAAGCCACTCCTGAGAATACAAATACTGCAATGATTCTGCCCCATGCATATTCCAGTCAGAGAAGTGAGATAAATGCAACTTTACTTCCCCCTACCACACACACACACACTGTATGGTGGTTGTGAAACTTTTCATAATCACAAGTAATCAAGGTGGTGGCATGCCTGATTCAACACACCATGCCCAAAATACTCATGCTCATTCCTCTTGCAGTAGCCAAAGAAACACCAAGTTCTGCAACTCAGGTTCTAATTTTGCAGCCTCATATCCCAGTATGACCCTGGGCTGGTTTTATGAATTCAGATTAGGGTGCAGCCTTACAGATGTGGCAGCCTTACAGATGCAGGCTGGAGAGAAGGGGGGATTTAATAGCCCTGGCCCAAGCACAGGGCTAGTAATGAAGAAAGGTTGTTATTAGTCATTTGCGTAACACAGAAAGAAGATCCAGATCTGTGCTTAATAAATTCTCCTCATATGAAATAACAGTTATAGCCATTTCTATAAAAACATCAAAGATTTTATGTGAAGTAAGTGTTCCTTCAGAGCTTAAAATACAGTCCTACAACTTCATAAAACTCACTGATGTCACTGCTCAGACCTTTTGTCGTGCCGCTTGGCCAGGAGAGGCATGTGAGCTAAAACAACACGCTCATTCTCACGCAGAGCGTGCGCGGCGTGCAAGAAGAGCTGAAGTGTTCAGTGCAAGAACTAAGCCAGGGACCCCGAGGAGCAGTGCACTGCTTTTTCAGGTATGGTGATGTTTCAACCCTATTTTCCCTTAGGAAAGTTTAGGTCATCACTCAAAAGAGAGCAGTGAGCTCAGAGATGGATCAAGCCACCAGCCCAAGGGAGGTGGTTGCGTTGGGCAGCAAACCCAGCAGCACCATGTGAGTAGTTTGCACACCAGACACAGCTTACTGAAGGCAGGTTCAGGTTCTCAAAGACAACAGGTAATGCTGGGTTGGAAAAAGTCTCTGCAGTGGTGGGCATGGGGCAGCTGTGAGCAGCCCAGCTGTGGGGAAGACAGAGGTGGCGTTGCAGGAGCTGGCTGCTCCATGCAGTTTCCTCTCTGGCATTGTCCCTTTGGAAGGGCTGCAAATTCCCTGTACCTGGGCCAGAGTCCAGTCTGGCTGGTGTGCAACACTGATCCTACTAACGCTCAGCCACAGGTACCTGCAGAGTGACAGGAGGTTGGTGGAGCTCAGGAAGCCTGGCCATGCCCTTCAGGGAGCCTCAGGGTGGCCATGAGCACTAATGTAAAGGTCCATGACTTTCATTCTTCTTCTTGAGCAGCCCAAGAAACTGAACCCTGTCTAGACCACAAGTAGCAACTAGTTTCCCTTGAAGGCAGATACACTTTTCATACTTTGAGCTGCAGTGTGTCATGGTGACCCTGGAAGAGCCATCGCGCCACAGCAGGAGTGTTAGTGCTACTTTGCAGTGAGCCAGCTGAGACACCAAAAGCAGCATAAGTGTAAATTCAGTGCTCCTTCTGGGTTAATGCCCTCTGAAAGGGTATGAACTGCTTCAGAGCTCAGCGAGAGTTTGACAAAGTCACATTTCCACCCACGGCACCCCCTTGTGCCACATCAACACGTTTCTGAAAGGACAGAGAACAGCAAGTGCCCAGACCTTGCCTGCCCTGGTGTGGTCAGGTGTTTGCACAGACTCCATACAACAGTTACCCCAAGCATCAGTTAGGGAAACACAAATTCTGAAGGAATGTTACCCAAAAAGTAGCATTACAAAGAGGTACCCATGGAAGCGTACCCATGGTTGCACTATCCAACACAGCAGGTCCTGGAACAGCAGTGGGGAGGGGGTCAGAGGATTAAAGCAGCTGGTGAAAGCCTGCTAGCATGACCAACCTGTATGTGATACTTCTCTCTTGGGTGACTAAGAGCTCTTCAGCATAGCTCCACTGCAGAAGCACAGCTATGCTGGCAGCAACAGTCCCCACTCAGCTCAACTTCTGAAGGTTGGTGTCTCCCGTAGGACCCTAAACTGGACTTCTGAAGTAAATCACCTCCATGGCAGCACACTGGCATTGCACAGGAGATGGGCAACTCATTGAAAGAGCCACTGTAGCCAGACCCCAGACACTCGCACATCACAGGGCTTTTGGGGCTTGTTTGGAGTAGCCAGCTAGCCCAGGGGACCTGTAGCATCTGATGCCATTCTGCAGGACTTGCCTATGGAGGGGACAATGTTCAAGTTACCTCATTACTTTTACTTCCCCCCTTTCATCCCCAAGGTTTCCATATGAAACAGCTCTCCCACATTTGCTTAACCACATCCACACCCAACTTTCCTCGGTTCTGGGACTGATGAACAGGAGTAACCTCCACCTTTCCAGAAGACTTTGGTTCACCCTAAAGAAATCATATTGGATCTAAGCTTCTCCCAGATCTGTCAGCCTTTGGAGCAGCCCAGGCAGAGAGCACAGGGCCTGAGACACATCTGTGTCCAGCTGTTACTATGAGAACAACTTTCTAATGAGCAATCTATTGCAGAGTCAATGCCAGCATACTCCATCCTATAGGAAGGAGCTGAAAGGCAGAGAAAAAGCAGCTTTGAAGTTAAGTTGCTTATCTAGCAAAAGATTCTTTTTTTATTAAACCCCCCTGCCCCAAACACATTTAAGCTATCAGAGTCAAGCCCAGGAAGACAAAATAATTCTTATGTTGCAGCCAGGGACCATGTACAAGGGCTGAAAGAAAATGAGTGCTCACAGTTCAGAGCCACAAAGCACTAGAAGCCAATGTTGGTCTGTACTCAGGCTTTAAATTCATTTTAATTAAAGAAAATGTAGAAATGATGAGTATTTAGTGCTTCTGCAATGTCAATACACATCATAATTTGTGAATGTGCAGGTACATGCAGAAAAATATATTTGGAGATTAAATTTACTGGAGATAAATAGCCCTGGTGCTATTGCAGCCTTGCATCTGTACTGTGCAGGCACCCCAGAGAGCACTGATCCTGCCACAGAGCAGTACCTTGGGGCTGGCTGCTTACAGAGCTTGGTCTGATCTGAGGGGGACAGGGTTATTGAAAAGGAGTTCACTAGCTAAATCCTTCCAGAAACTGTGTGTATTAAATTCATGTTTTGGGAAACTTAGAAAGCATCTGTGCTCACTCATTTTAAAAGTGAAATTGCCATTGGGGAACACACATCCTGCCCATCGCAGGGGGAAGCGCTGACTCCCAGCTCCGTACTCACTGGCGCAGAGGGAGCTTCCCTGTAGGGGATGAACCCACTCTTTCCCGGGGAGCTGTGCCCTGGCAGCTGGACTCTAAAAGGGTAATGAAGTCACCATCCCAAAATCCATCATTCGGAGAGGCTGTTTTCTTACCCCTTCCAACACAGAGGTCCCAGGTTAGAGCGCTGCCATGGCCAGCGTCCCTGCCTCTCACACCCACGCAAGGTGCAGCCTGCTCCATCTCTATCAGATACCTGCAGGGCTGCGAGAGAGGGATGCAGCAAAACAAAGCAAACCTCCTCCTCATGGGAGGGGCCACGGAGCTGTCTTCTCAGTTTAAATACACCAAGTTTGAGATCAAAGGCAGAGGAGGAGGTTGCCAGAGCAGGAAAGGAGGGGATGCTCCTGCCCATGGAGAAGATTTGCAGCATTAAAGCGTCCAGCGGGACCTCTGTCAAACCCAGGGCCCTGACCTTTCTGCAGGTAAGTGGATTTTCTTTGCCCCTTTCCACAGACCTGTCTCTGCTGAGCGTTAAACACCTCTGGGCAAACAGGAAGCAGCTCAGCTGCCGCCGCTGAGCTCATATCTCTGGTTGCTAAAGGCATCAGCACAGACAAAAACTCCCATCAAGGACAGGAGTTTTCCCGGCCTCATGCCAACAGTCAAGGAAGCACTTTCTGCTTAGCGTGTCTGGAGAGAAACATTTCAGAGACATGAGCTTTGCGCTGTCTGCTCTTCCAGTTAGCATTTTCCCCTGAAGACATTTTCTGCTACAGTCTGCGGAGTTTCTGGGCAATACAACACAAGTATCCATATTCATTAAAGCAATCTTTTATTAACTTTGTTAGAAAACACTTTTACCGAGGGGAAAAATAGACCACCTGTAATTTTAAAACCCATTTTCTCTAGTCCCTTAAGTTACTCTCAGATGTAATAATACTCCAATAACAAGATCTTCCCACACTAATACAGAGCCTTTCCTCCCAAAGTGCTTTAAAAGCTACTTCACCTTCCTCTTCCCACCAGAATTTCAGCAGAGTTTCAGGCCACACAAGGAGAACATGGTTCTCATCCAGCCCACGGCTGAGACCCAACTGGAAAGCAAGTTGTGACTTTGTTCAGAAATGGGCAGCCCTGATCCAGCAGTCTGCTACACACAGAGGCCTGTTGCTACATTCACAGATACTCATAAGTTTCAGGGAATTGGGTCTGTGGTTCTGCAAGATGCACGAAGTCAGATCTTTGGCTCAGAGCATTCAATCAAAACCATCACAGGCACATAACACAAACCAGTGGCCTGGTACCAGCCCGACTAGCCAACTCAGATCTGCTCAAGACTTTGCAAAGGATGACTTCATGGCAGAAGGTTTCATGCCAGACCAAATACTAGCTGTGTTCCTGGAACCAACATAAAGCACAAAAGCTAATACACTCTCACGTGGCTGTGCTTGCGCGCAGGTACTTGACTACGGAAAGAGCTCATCCGGCCTGGAGATCTGTTCTCACATGGATCCAGTACTTAATTAACTGACACATTTCCAGTATTTTCAGTTTTGCTCACATACACCACAGAGAGTATCCTGCATTTCTCTGCACTTACTTGGATGAGTTTGGGCAACTGAAGAACTTCAATCTAGAATTTGACACCATTTCACCAAATAATCCCACACAAAAAGCCGCGAGTCAAAGTGAGGATTTTCAGGGTGTCCCAGGGCTTGGAGAAGCTTCTTGGGCAAACTGCCTGTCTCCAGTGGGACACATACTCCAGATACCACTACAGAGGCTGGTACCAGCAATTCTTTCTCCTGCATTTTTTAAAAAAATATGTATAAAACCCCACATACACATGTAAGTGCATGGGTGAATCTCAGTGGTCCCACCACAGCGATCAGCAGCACATCCTTTAAAAGAGGAGATATACACTCTGTTACATACACACTGACTTCCACATGCATATAAGCTGTTCTCCTTGAAGGGGGGGTTATGGTACATCAGAGAATATATCATCCCCAGGCATATTTGGGGATGTCCCACACTCCCTCACCGCTCCCTCAGGAAACAGAATGTGGAGAAGCTAAAATAAATTGGAGAGATGAGCAGTAATTTATTTTCCCGTCTGGAAAAGATAATTTAACTACTCAATTAAATATTGCCTAAAGCCATACTATTAGAGTTGCACATCCCATCTGTAATGCAGACGGATCTTGCTCTCTTATTACTGGTCTTCATGCTGTCTGGTACTTAAAAATTCTGGTTTAATTAGATGACACCTTCCACAAATGCTGAGCTATTGGCACAAGATATATCAAGTAATATCTAGGAATTTTCCCAAGAAACCTTCTGTAGGAATCATATGTTCCCTTATCTCTGACACGTAATAGAAGGTTGCAAGCAATACTGAATAAACTGATGATATATTATTTCTTACCTTGTGTTATTTTTAAGCACTGGGCTCAAGCTTGTGCTCTTTTCTTTCATTTCTTCAATATCTTTCACCCAAGTCCATTCACAAATCAGATAGTTTTATAATATATTTTTCATTGATTTCTCTGAAGTGATGATTCAATATTGAAATAGACCATATTACTACTGAATTAAGAGGCAAACATCCCCACTGTGTGGAGTTGAACAGCAGAAGTTGTTGGGTATACATTTATATTTATGGTCTAGTTCGCTCAGTTCCTCCATTCATCTTGTCAGATGATGTACCATCTTTTCACCCCTTATCCACTCCCAACATCTGTTTAAAAATCCACCTCAGTAAAAGTTTTTGGGAATTCATACATGATTCAGAACTCTGTAGAACATAATGAGGTGGATCTCTTGGCACTGACATGTGGCTAGGAGAAGTGCTCCATGCTTCAGATCCCGATGGGATCTCCTCAGCAGCACCAACCCCCTAGCTCAGTGCGGAGCCAGACAAACATCTCTTTATTCACTGATTTGTGGCATTTTCCCTAACCCTTTTGCCAGAACAGGTCTTTCCCATGTGCTGTACGAGCTGTATGAGCACAACAAAGGGTCAGTGCTTTATAAAGTCCTTCTGGATGAAGGCACCACAACTGTGGGAGAAATGGAAGGATTTCTGTATTCGATGAACAGCTCTCCATTGGCCACTGTTGCTGGATGTCTTGGATGAAGCAGGCAGCTGGGCCTAGCTGAATATCTTTAAGCATGAGGAACAACATTCTTCATCCCATTTCGTCTGAATCACTAATTTCTTTGTTGTAAACCTATGAAATTCTTTACCTTAATGCCACCTTTGGATGCCCAGTACATTATGATTTCCTTACACTGTACTACACTTACGAGTCAGAGGAGTCAGCCAGGGACAAAAAGGATGATGGACGATGCAAAACTATTGGTTTGGATTATTTGAATAATTTTAGTTTGAATCTGTTCTGCTCTTGGGCTGCTTGATAGCAGTGGTTTATGGAAGAGCTTTGGACAGCTCATTCAGCCTTCTGACATCCCCAGGGACAGCTGCAGTGTTGGCAGCTCCTAGACAAACAACTGTCAGTACCTTCTATGTACGCTGGTCCCTGCAGGTTTCATGGAATCCCACGAAGACAAAGTTGGGAGGCTGACTTCCCTCAAAAGCCCTTAGAGACTCAAAAAATAACAATAATTAAAAATATCTGAATGATAATTCCTTCACTGTTAGATCTGCAACAGAAGCTCATCACATATCTCATATCCCTGGGTACAGATGCAGATGTTTCAGCCATATGCAACAACATATGGCACACTTCTCGCAATAACTAGTCTTTTTTCCTCCATGAGGATACAAAAACCACAACCACATCATCATGGGGTGTCCCAGCCTGCTTCAGACAGAGTTGGTGCCTCTGCAACCTTCAGGTCCCCCTGCCAGACTGACTGCTCACCAGCCAAACACTGGTTCAGCTTCCTCTCTCCAGTTCATTCCCAGTTAACCCAGTACAATTCACACTGTGCATAACATACTTTTCTCTCAGACCAGGGCTCAAGTTGAGGCACATCCAGCCACTTGAGCAAGTCCCTGAAACCCAAGAGCTCCTCACCACCTTCCCACATGGTGGTAGTGGTGCTTGCTCCAGCACAACGAGCCTCAAAACTGCCACATTATTAGCAAATGAAATCAGAAGGAAGGACCTTGTTATCTTGAGCAGCCAGGCATTTGATCACAGTGCCTGGTGTCTCTGCTGCAAGATCAATAGTGACAAATTAAGTGCTGCTCAACCTCTACTGATCAGACCACCTCCCTGCCCCAGACATCCCCGTGGTGGGAGCTGCTGGTTGCAAACACCAGCCAGCTTCCTTCACAGGCATCATTAGCAGCAGCACATGTGTCGAAAGCCACCAGTTTTCCAAATGCCAGACATTTCTCCTGACTGATGAGTGACCATTTCTTGCATTTGTGAAAGTTATTTGTAGGGCAAAGCTTTTATTCTGGATGCTGGAGGAAAAGTTGCTAGCTCGGATGAAATTCAGTACAAGTGCTTGAGATTGAAAGGTCACAGTTGTTAAACTGGGAAAAATTTAATTCTTTTTGGTTATAGCAGCCAGAAAGAGGGAAATTGAAGCTTAGGGGTTCCAGCCTGACACACAAGGAAATACAAAACCAGACCTACAGGATATTTTAAGCTTATAAACAAAAAAGCAAATTGGTTTGCTTGATAATGTAGGAGTATGGAGAGATGCTTCAAAGTACAAAACACCCAAAACAGAGAAAAATCAGAATAGCTGCTGGGACTAGGGAGGGCTTAATCCAAAATAATTCACGTGGCTGCACACATAACATATACTGGAGTGGACTGAAGACCTCACAGCCAAAAGCCTGCAACAGAAGGACTCACCTTCCCTACTGCAAAAGCCTTACAGTGTGTTCATCAAGCTGTAATTGAAGAACGTAGCTTCAGTCAGGTAAGAGTGGGTGGCTTTGACAGATGTGCCAATCTAAGAGTGTATCCCTTTTAAACAGAAACCTTTTTGATATTTTGATTTGCAAAATGTTATGATTTTTATTAAAAACACTTTTCCCACTCCACAACACATATTTAAACTTTGCCAGCTTCTCCGTGTCTTAGAGCTTTGTTTCCCACTTGCTCTGCATAACTTGCAACATCACTGCTCCACTCAGCACAACTACAGTCTGCCAACTCCTTCCATGAAAAACTGTACTTTCCAGGAAAAAATAGGACCTGGAGCTTAAGTGCAGCAATAAAAAATGAAAAAAATAAAAAACCTTAGATATTGAGATCTTTATTTTTCAAGGTACTGCTTTATTCCCTGAAAAAAATAAAAAAAAATAAAAAATAGGGTGCATTCTACACATGGACAACTTTGTTTCCTAAATGCCTGTCAGAATAACCAATTATTCAACTAATGTGACTTTCTGGAGAGCCATGGCTACTTCAGACCTTTGCTGGAAGTTTATTGTGTTTACATGTAAGAGAGAATGTTTGTTTGGAAGGAAAAAAAAATAAAACCAGAGCTAGAGAGATATGAAAGGATAAAACCTGTTTATTTTTGGGCTCTGCTTCTCCGTTCCTTGTCTAAATAAAGGACTCTGCAGCTCCAAAGGAATGTGGCTGTGAAGCTCTGAATCTCTGCCCACTTGCTCTCTGATCCCATCACGAGAAGTAGCTGTGGGGACATGGAGATGTGAACCAGTACTCTGCTCATTGGAGCACAAAGGAGGAGCAGATTTGGTTGTGGAAACTGGAGGATATCTCCAGTAGGTTCCCATCCCATCCTGCTCCATCTACTCACTGAGGTCCAGCCTAGAAGGAGTCCATCCTACTCAATGGAGCCTGTCAGTATGGGGCAGAGCAAGTTACGACTGACAACAAGTTAATTTAACAGCATTTAGAGCAAGACTTTGATCCAAATGCTGCTTTGATACCATGTAAGAAGCCTGACTTGGTCTTAATTTCCCTGGCTGCTCTCAGGGGCCACGAGCTGCTCTGAGCCCATGTTGGGAACGGAGCTCTGCAAGCACCAGCTCTGGGACATGCACTGAGCTGTTGGGGAAGCACGATGCTGGCTCAGAGCATGCTTTAAAATGATCATTTTATTATTGAAACTATTTATTTTGTTTATGACCTAGAGGCTTAGCAGTTTATTGTGCTAGAAAAAGAATGCCTCTGTCTAATAGAAAACAGAGAAAACCCAACCCACCCATTGCACTTCTCTCCCAGCCTCCTCTTGGCAACTCCAAAGCCTCGGTCTTACTGAACATACACACTAGGGGAGGTCAGGTTTATCTCCTTTTGCTCCTCAGGAGTAAGGCTCAGTCCTGGCCCAAGGTCCAGCCACCCTCTGGGTACCCAACTGGAGGCAGGCCACCAAAACACAATCACCTGTCAGCCAGCATGCCACAGGATGGCTTTGAGAGCCAGCTCTCGAAGAGGACCATGATAAATAGAGCAACAGCTGGCAAAAACAGCCCAAAACCAGTGTGGTGTTGGGGGAGGAGAAGAGAAAATATGGATATAACCATGTGTGCTTTTACAAGCCTGACAACTGAACCACATATGCTGGGAAAGATAAAGATACACCCATTTTTAAGATGACTGTGGGGGGAATCTTACACATGGTATGGGGAAAGCAAAGATGATGGAGCCAGACTCTCCTCTGTGGAGTCTTCTGGGCTCAGTGACAGGAAAAAACTGAAATACAGGAAGATTTGTTTGGAAAGTAAAGCTTTTGTTTGCTTGGGGTTTTTTGTTTGTTTGTTTCTTTTTTGGCTTTAAGCGTGAAGGTTGTCAAACACAAGAACAGGTTGCCCAGAGAGGTTGTGGATTCTTTGTCCTTGGAGATATGCAGACCCCAAGTGGGGATGGCACTGGGCAGCCTGCTCTAGCTGGTTCTGCTCCGAGCAGGGCCGGACCAGCCCATCTCCAGAGGCACCTGCTCATCTCAACCATCCTGTGAAATCAAATGAGGCCCATGGCCAGCCTAAGGGCAACCTCTCACCTGGTGTAGGTGTGTCGTACCACCTTTGCCTTGCCTCAGCACAGAATGCACCCTTAGCTTCTATTTGGGCAAAGAATAAGCTTAGTGAAGTACATTATTTGCATGTGTGAAGAAAACAAACCCTCCACAGATTCTGGGCATACTTGCTTAGTGAGGGAGAAAAGCTGCAGAATAACCAGTGCAATCAAGGACCCAATTTCTTCAAACACGACAGCTCAAATGACTCATCCCATATTCCTGGCACAACCCCCGGTAGCTCGGGGAGGCTGCAGCGGGCAGGATAGACTAGGCAACAGCCTGACTGTACATGAATTGAGAGCTGGATTTGATCACACCAATTACTTTCAGAGATTAGCCTTTGCAAACACACCTTCTACAACCAAATCAATCTCTGGCCCTGTTCAGCCCCCTCATTCAGTGACCTCCTCTGTCACCCACCACCCTGCAGCAAAGCAACCAGCTTCTTTGCATGCTGAGCTAGCTCAGTGATTCCCACTCCTGGATTTTGGTTCCACCCATATCTCTTCACGTGGTTTGGGCACACCTAGCACAGAGCTCCTATTTGCTTTTCCTCCTGGTGCTGTGTTTTAACAAACTGGTGCTAGAGTGAAGTCTTAATTCCAGGCAGGACAGAGACACAACACATTTCTATGCTTACTGACAACCTTGACACACTGCTGGTGTAATAATTTATATTTTGTCATTCTAGAACAAGAATAAAGCAAGTCAATGACCCCTGTTTGACTCTAAGTTGTTTTCTACATCGTCAAAACACACAGATTTAGAAAGATAATTACCCCATTACTTCTGGATGACAATCTCAAATTAAACAACATCCCCATGGCCTGTCTATCTCTTTGCAGATGAACTCACTCCAGACACACAAGCCAGAAAGGAAGACAACCAGGCAGGCTTCACAAGGCTTATGCCTCTACCTCTCACTACAGAGAGAAGGCCAAGCAGTGCCCCTCCAAGCAGGCAGGGTGGGCATGAAAGCCCACGCAGCCTGGGTGGGCACTGGAGCAGGTACAACCTCCCCCAAAGCTGCTGCAGCCCCTTTGCAGTGACCAACTCAGCTACCCTGGGAAGGAGCATGAAGAACAAAGGTGAAAAACAACAACCTGCTGAGGCCAGCTTCCCTGGAAGCTGCTGGATACATGCTTGTAGACCCCACACACGACAATGGGGCACTGAGCTTTCCATATCACCCTCCCCTCCCATCTTCCACTACTTGAATTTGTGGGAGCAAATCTTACCCTTTCTCCATCTGCCTTGGTGCCTGCATCTCCAGGTGCCAAACACTGCTGGCTGAGCTGGTCTGGAGGAGCCATGCTGTTCTGTAAGCATAAGAACTTCTGCTCCTAGATATTCCTAAAGTACCACTAGAAAACTCTAGGACAGAGTAACCCAAACAAACAATATACCCTAAAGCAACAACAACCCAGGAAACAGAACTCCAGATGCCCCTGTTTGAGTGGGGCTAATGTAACAATGAGCAACTGGGGAATTGGCTGGGTCCCAATTGGGCTAAATTGGGTAATGGTGTGAGTCATGCAGCTTGTGTTGAAGAGGGAGTGGCTGGCAACTTGGATCATCCAGGGACCTGGCAGAGGTTAACACTGACATTGTATCTGAGCACTTGCTTGAAAAATGTGTGTCTCACAAATTCTCTGTCTTTCATACAGGGATTTGGGCTGCCCAGTAAACACAGCCCATCCCCTGCAGATACAGCATAACACCTCTTACCATGCCTCTAGCAATACTTGCTTATTTGATCTTGCAGTTGCTTTCTATCAGGTAATCCCTCTTCCTTGTGGTTTCTGCAGCAGGTCATCTCTGAAGACTGTTAGTTCGATCATTCTTTTGCCAGTAAGAAAACATCACATGCTCTTGCATACATTGGTCAAGTGTGCAACCCAACCTCCTTGTGTTCTTTCACAATAAGAGGGCAGGCAGGAGCATCTGCACAGGTCACTGCAAGCCCTGGATCAAGTTAATGCACACATCACATACCAACCCATGCGCTGCCTTCCTGCTTCATACCTGGCCAACTGCATGAGGTTCAACAAGGCTCAGTGCTGGGTCACAACAGCAGGCAGTGCTACAGGCTTGGGGAAAAGGGGCTGGAAAGCTGCCTGGTGGAAAGGGACCTAGGAGTGTTGGCCAACATGTGGCAGGACATGAGCCAGCAGTGTGCCCAGGTGGCCAAGAAGGTGAGACTGCACCTTGAGTGCTGTGGTCAGTTTTAGGTCCCACGCTACAAGAAGGAGATTGAGATGCTGAAGTGTGTCCAAAGAAGGGTAATAAAGTTGAGTAAAGTGTCCAGAGCACAAGCAGTTGAAAGACCTGGGGTGGTTTAATCTGGAAAAAAAAAGGAGTTTGAAGGGAGATCATATTCTCTACAACCACCCAAAAGGTGGTTGTAGCCAAGAGGGTGTTAGTCTCTTCTTCCAAGTAACAAGCAACAGGACAAGAGGAAATGGCTTCAAGTTGAGGTTTAGATTGGATACTAGGCAAATTTTCTTCACCTAAAAGGTTGTTGATCATTGGAACAGGCTGCCTAGGGAAGGGGTGGAGTCACCATCCCTGGAGGTATTTAGACAATGTGTAGATGTGGTGCTTATGAAGATGGTTTAGTGGTGGATTTGGCAGTGCTGGGCAATGGTTGACTTAATGATCTTAAGGGTATTTTCTGACCAAAATGATTTTGTGATTAAACAAGTGCTGAAACAGGAGGTGATAACCCCCTCATGAAGTATCAGCCCCAAAATCTGCACTCTTCACCTCAAAACACAGTCACCAGCTGTAACCTTGCCTGACTCGGAGTTCACAGATGCTCAGTGTAATGGCTTTAGTATAGATACAAATTTATCTTCGTTTTTCTCATCATAATTATAGAGTAATTAGGAAATAATCCAGGCATGTTTTATTCTTAGTAAAAGCCATCAGTTCTTATTAATATAAGCAGGTATGATACGTCTGTCAAGGCAAAGCTGGTCTCAATTCAGGTTTTTCCCATAGAAGCTGATGTGAGGTAGTCTTCTGTAGTCATGTTCCTTGATTTAGCTTACACTGTTATTTATTAATGTCACCTATATTAATGTCACTCAGTCAAGGCTGGGATCTAAGGTGTTATTGTGCTTTCCTTTGGGTGTTAATTCTTTCCTGAGCGCTCTCGCCAGCATTGCACAAATGGGGTGGTTAGTCACACCTCAGGGAGCGGGTCTCAGGGCTCCCAGGGACACAGAGGCATTGCTGGGTTTCTCTTGTGGGGTTTTTTATGCCTTAAGGTAGTGTAACAGGGTCGGGATGTGGGAAACAGTGGAGATAAACTAGGCAATTCACTTTTGGACATGCAGCTAGAGGGTGAAAACCAGCACAATTAACCAGTGGAAATCTCTGCCGTAAGATCTGAGGCCAAGAGCTGATTCAGGATTTCAGAGGTGGAAGATATATTTCTCTGATGGGGACAACTTTAGTCTGGGCTCTGAAAACATTTGAAGCCCTGTAACTTTTATGTGCCAAAAGAAATATCTGCTTTTGATTTCTAGGGCTGAAGATCCCAAAAGATGAGTCCACTCCCCTTCTGTTGTGGGGCAGGAAGACGGCTCTGGGTGCTGCTGGTGGCCAGCAGCTCGCTGCTCCTGCACCACATTTTGCAGCTGGATCATCAGGGATATCAGTATCTACCTGCTGTCCTTAGATGGGTAAATAAAGTGACGCCCAGCATATTTTTTGCATCCCTTCAACACAATTTTTTTGACACTGTACCATGAAATTTGCTGCTTTCTTCCAATTGCTTTAAAACCTAATTGTTTAAAAGAGGGAAATGTTTTTAATGCCCTGTTAGGTAACCAGCTTGGTTTGAACCATGAGGCAATGCGGAAATTTCCTGTGGGGAGAAGCAGGATAGGTCAGCAGCACACTGGGATTAGCTTTGGGATATTTTCCTGGGACTTGTCCCCTATCCTTAACCAGTGAGACCTGTGGGAGAGACTGTAACTCCAGTGTCATGGTGGGATTGAGGGACCCTAACACCAACGTGAAATGGGCCCCACTTGCTCTTCTAGTAGCACCTACTGTAAATGCTTTTGGTTTATTGCAAGCTCTAATCCTCTGCTTCGGTTTCACCAGTTGCACTGCTGATGAGTGAAAGTAATGTGCGATCATCATCTTCCACTATGTTGGCAGCAATTTAGCCCTGATTAAAATATGTTTCTGTTGCAGAACCAGGCTAACACCAAACAGATACACAACCAGAAACTGCCCATAGAGAGCACCTTACAGGTCTGGTAAGGCTGAGCATCACTCTCCTGCCCTAAAGCCCTCTGTTTAGGCAGTTACTGATCTGCAAATAGAATCCATAATGGATTTTAAAATGTTGCTCCAATTAGCACTTAATTATCTACCCTCCTTTGGGAGATCAGATCCGGTGTTTATTTAAATCATTCCTTTCGCAAGGCTTTAAAGGGCCTGGTAGTCTGGGTCACTGAGGTTAGGAGAAATCTTGATATGGAAAAGCATGAATCGGCATCAGGAGCCCCTGAGCAAGGGTGTCCACCAATGTCCTGGAGGAACTTGGTCTCCTCAGTTGGTGAAGCCCTGGCTAGGTCTGCCAGGCAAGCGGTCCAGCTCCAGCTGCTGCATCCAAGCTCTGCAGGAAGGGCTGGGGAGAAGGAAAGCATCTTCTCACTTTGGGCTGGCTTTTCTGAGAGCTTCCAGAGGAGCCGCTCCCTCAGCTGGGGTGCTGGCTCTGTCCCCAGTGGTGTGGGAAGAGGGTCCTCATGGTTTGCACTCACCTGCTTGCTTTTCTCACACCTCTGTAATCCTGAGACAGGCTCTTCCCCTCCCAGCTGAGATGGGGCTGATGTGTTCCACAGCAAAAGGGGCCAAGTGCCTCTGTTAAGAGGAAATTCATTTTGAAGAAGAACATACTTCAGTTCCCACCAGACATGAAGGAGACAAAATGCAGTATTAAGCTGCTTGCCTCCACCCCCAATTCACCTCAGATGTAGACAAGCTTTTGATTTAAAACCTTAATTCACCTTCTTAAGGAAAGAATGAAGCTGGATTTAGAAGAGGAAAAAGAAATCTGCATTTTTGTGAGACGGCGCCTGTGATTTTTCTGTGTACTGATGAAAACTGAGAGCAACGCAGTGCAATAAATCAGAAGAGGAGAAAGCCCAGTTGTGAAGTTTTCATCAGGAAAACCTCAAGCAAAGGTTGGTCAGCCTCTGAACATCTTGCCTTGCCTCTCCAGTAGAAGCAATAAGCTTCAAACAAACCATGAAAAGACTTCAAGGTACTAACACGGGATTAAAAATAAATCTGGAAGACTGAGCTGAAAGGAAAGAGTCCTCAGATGTTCCTGCTGCCAGTGTCTGGCCAGGACTCTGCTCTTGGCAAGGAGGCTGCCTGCTCCCTGCCTGATCTGGGTCTACAGAGATCTGAGATGAGATGTGTATAGCCAAAACATTATTCTTCTCCACCATGCATGGAGGGAAGTTTTAAAACTCATGACAGCATTTGGGGTGTCAGTCCTCAGGAAATGATCACCCCATGGCATTTGCAAAGTCCACTCAGTGGACCCATTCACTTGAGTAGATTATTCTGTCAAAAAAAAGTACTTGTGTTCCTGTCTTGTTACTTCTATATCGATGTACCTAAAATATCTGCGTAATGACTGCCATAATTATTCCATATGCTGATTACAGATGTGCTTAAATTTATTTAATACAAAACTGAAAAAGGTTCTGAGAAGACCCAGTGGAGATATGCAACTCCCAGCAAAATGAGATTGTGACTAAGATTTACTCAAATTAAAGGCAAAAATAAAGTCAAGAAAGTAATCAGCAGCATATTTAGTAGACTCTCAGATGATTAACCAACATGTTCACAGAGCCAGACCTCTATATCAGTCTTTTAACTGGTTCATTAGTTTCTCTTGGCGTGAACCAAATTACAAACTTCTAGCTGACCTTGACATTTGAGAAAAGGGAATTCTGGCAGTATCTTGATTTATATCAGGAAAACTTCTCTGTCAGAGAGTAGTTTGAAATAGGGATTCAGATATTGTTTCTATTTCCCCCCACCTTGAACTGGAAGGACAGACTAAGCGTTGTCTCTTCATACAGCACACGCAGTGTTATGTTAATAAAACTGCTGTGAATTAAAGGAACAATTAATGCAAAGGATTCAAGTGGATTCCTTTGCTTGCCACGACTGCTTAATGCTGAATTACTTCATTATGAAACTTCACGGTCAGGCATACCACTGAGTAAGGAAGGAGCTCTGAAGAGGCAGGAGTAACTTCTGTACCCTTACAAGCAGGCTCAGAACTTCTCACATATAGTAATAAAAGAGTCAACTGTGCCCTGTGCTTGTCACTTACTGAAGTGGTATGGCACTGATTCTTTCCCTTGTCTGGATAATACTTGCTGATGTTCAGAGCACTGTGGCTGTTACAACCAGAACCACTACTCGAGCTTTATTTTCACCCACAGTGGTAGGAAAATAACCACCAGAAACCATGGACTTGAATTAAACCAGTTTAATGCAGCCTCACTCACCATACCCTTCACATGCACCTTCTGCAAACACTCAGCAGGTAAAGGTTCCTGTGAACGTATCCAGGCAAAAATTGTGCCAGAATCTATCCTGTATTCCATTTTTTTCATATCTTACAGAATATTACAAAGCCTTGAGCAATGCTCAAAAACTTTCTTCAGACTTAGGAGTTAATGCAGGACGGCCTCCCCACCTACAAAATTAAGTGATTAGATAAGTGCTTTGTGAAATTAGGACTCAAATCCTACAGCTGTTCAGTTTCTGCTCACAACAGTTCACACCTGACCCATCCAACCATCATTCTTTTAATCATCTTCTATTAGTTATATTATGCTGATAATATAAAATGATCTTATATTAGTTTCTCATAAATATAAATTGCCTTAAAAAGCTAAACCCTTCATTTCAGTTAGGGTTCCTAAGTGATAGCATTACACTTCCCTGTCATCATTTACAAAAATCAAGGTACTTACGAGCAAGATAATTAATAATTAAGGACATAATAAATCATATACTGCCAACTTAATAAACACATTAAAACGTAGAAAGCACACCTCATCTCAGTAACTACCCCATTTCAACTTCAAGGACAGCTTATGGGTGGAGGACTCCATGGCTCAGCATTTCCACATCTGTGCTACCAGCTGCCGCGCAGCTGGATTTCCCCATCACAACCTGGAGGTAGAAGGGATTTTTCCCTCTCTCTTAAGGGGCTGTCAAGAAAATATAGGTAAGGTGTGGGAAGCAGGAGAGAAGAGTGGGGCTTGCTCTCTTTTCCAGCCAGAGCATCTCCCCGCCGTGACCTGTGGAAGTGTCCTCACATGGTGTTGTCCTGCCCTGGCTGTAGGAGCGCGATCTTGGAATATCTCTCAATACTTCAGTCCAAGTGAGGACCTAAAAGAGCAGTCTGGTTTAGGGCACAGAGCTCCTTTCCCTTTCAGGGGAACATACTAGCTTTCCCTAGTGAGGTGAGATAAAGGGCAGCCTCTCAAACCTGAAAAGGATCAGAAGGAATATTGCATTGGAATGGCTACCAGGAATTGCTGTGAATGCTCCACAGCCCTTCAAAAAGTTCATTGGTCTAAAAAACACATTTCAAACCCTTGAAATTACAAAGAGTGACTAAAAAAAGCTTCAGTTATTGTTTGAGCCACTCCTGTAATAGAAGTTATACAAATATACTTAGACAAAGCTTTAAGAAATATCATCGACTAATGTGTTTATTGAGTTTAGCAGAGTTACCCTTTAATTAAATGAGATGACTGCTAATTTGCTGAGAGCAGCAAAGCAGGAGTATGTAAAAGACTTTTCCATTTCAAATATGCTGTACAAGTGATGGGATTGCACCAACCCATTCATCCCTATGGGCAAACAAAGCCATTGCTGTGAGCTCTGATACAAACTCCCACAACAAATTGCAAGGGTCTCACTCACCTATCTGGGAAGAGATTTACACTTTAACAAGCTACTCAAGGCAGAAGGAGTTTCTCTGGAGGCTGGTTTTGTATCCCTGGCTGGGATTCACCCTTACTGGAGATGTTTTATGGACACAGCTAGAACCAGCTACCATAAATAGGGTCAAAAATAAGCTGAGGTAAACACACAGCTCCTGTTGATCACTGTAGGAACTGGGTCTGGAAGGGCACTGCCAGCAATTCCCTGCAAGAAGGAGGAGAATAGAAGCTGTAGGAAATCTCTCCTGCCTCCAAGAGTGAAGCATATGCAATAAATTTCTTTGACACCGACATAATAAATTATAAAGACTACATTCTCATTGCACTGATGAAGAATATTTCTTTCTTAATTTATTATTGTTGGACAGTTTCATTTTGTCGTAACAAATCACTGCAAGGCAGACACGGTAAGGATATCTGCAGGGTAATTTCTGTCTTTCATGGGGCTGTTTGGGATAGCTTTGGACAAGAGTTTCCAGTTCAGCATGATGAAGCATTCAGACTGAATGTAAAGATGAATTATTTTTGTATCACATTTAAGCCTTTTGAAGGAAGCTTGCTAAAATGATTGACTGAGGCAATCACACCTAGGCAGCAGGACTGTGTTCTCACTTAGCAATACAGGTACAGCTCCAGTAGACACAATAAAAGATAGAAAATAGGAATATGAGAGAAATCTTCTTTTGCTTCCTCATTTTCCACCCAGACAACCCTCCCAGCCCCCAGCCCAAGCCCCCTTTGGAAAACAGCCTGGGCCATACACATGTGCCAGGACGTGCTCCTCACATCAACAACACTATTTTGGAAAACTAGACCAAAAAAACCCACCAAAGCAAAACCCCAGAGAAAGTCAGATGGGAACCCCAATGCTTTGCACAGGGCAGCCATCCTCAACAGAACCTCCTCTTAATCATTCATCTCTTGTAAGCCCTTTTCATAAGCAGATGGAAAATGATAAAGATAGCCAAGAGTGGCTTTGACAGCACAAGAGTTTATTAAAAATGATGGGAAGGTTACAAAGTAAAACACCTTATTAAAGAGAAGGGACAAGTCCTTTTGGGAGCCTGCCACCACTCCTGATTCATCAGCACATTTCATCCTTGTAAAGCAGAGCTACCCCAGCCCTCCTCCATGGGACGCAATGAGCAGTGCTGGCAAAGGGTTGCTGGATTCATTGCCTGAAGGTGGGAAATGAATTCCCCGTGCTCAGCTTGGCACTGCATGGGCCATTAACTGAATGAATCTTAGAGAAAATTGCAGCCTGACCTAGAAAATACCTACTCAAGGGACCACAGTAGCAGTAAGTAGGTAGCAGGAGGGATGGGAAGGCCACCAAGTGCTGTCCTCACCGTGTGCAGTCAGAGCAGCACCAAACCCAACCTCTCCACACTGTGCTGTGGCCCCAGCAGTTGAAATGGGAACAGAAATAAAATTGAGGCAGACACGAGGAAAACTGCATAAACTGTTTAGTACTTCACCATGGGCAGGCTGTCAGCAGCTTGGATTACGAACATCATCTCCAAAACATTTTTTAAATGAGTCAGAGAAACCTTATATGGTTGCTGAGCAGGATGGGAAAGACAGTGCTTCCTTAGCACCCAAACCCAAGCCTATCTATGGCTGGCTGCTGACCCAACGCTTCTACCTCATGCGATCCCTCCATGCCTGAGATGCTGATGAAAATCCTCAGACTTTCCAAGATGAGACCCAGCCAAGCACATTTCCACTGCCTGGCCCATCAGTGAGGGCTCACTCTTCAGCCTTCACCATACCAAAATCCAACAATCCTGCCAAGCAATTTCTTGCTTCACAGAGATTTCAAAGCACATTACTGATTTCTGAAAGAAAAACCCAAAACCCAAACCCCCAAAACCCATTGCCTTGGTAATCCCTTCTGGTACAGGATCTGTTTTAATAGGCTGCTATTTCATCCGTTAATTTGCCTGGATTTCTGCTAGCCCAGACCAGGCAACACCATCCCATACCTCCCAACCAAGGTCATGTAGCCCATCATCTTAGCAGGGCTCTTAATTACTGTTACTACTGTAACACCTCAACCATTTCACCAGCTGCTTTTCAATATCTTTTATTTCATCTTTTTTCCCCTTAAGTCTACACTGGGTTTTATTATTTCTTTCTAGTGTCATAAGCTGCTGCAGGTTAAATACCTTCCCCTCAGAATCAGGCTACAGATCACCCAGCAGAAGTTGCTAGCAGTTATCTGATAACATACCTGCTTAGCCAAATGCTGCTTGAACATATGCTTTCCAACAGAATAGCCAACATAAATTTTAATCACACAGAATTATAATCATGCTAAATTGGCCTGAAGCTGTGGCTGCACCCTGGGAGGGGGCTGTTAAAAGCTGTGTTTGAATGGCATGTGATTTCAGAAGGGTGACTTACAGCCCATACTTCACCTTAAAGATGCTGCTTTCCAGGGAGAAAGGGAAGGAGCGGGAGGGGGTTTGCTGTACAAAATTCAGATTAAAACCATACGATGCAAGCAAGCTCAGCAACAAGTCCCATGGTGCCCAATGGTACATGCCAGCAAAGTGCTTTAAACAAAATTTGGTCCCTTCTGGTAGAGACCATCCAGCCACAAGACTCGATCCTGTTGCAAAACTAATTTATGGATTTTATTCAAACCAAGCAGTTCCGTGGCACTGAAGCCCTTGCCTCAACTAGTGCAGTAATTTAAGATGCAGGGTTTTTAAAACAGAAACCATCCAAGTTTTGATTAAAGGGTATTTGGGGCTGGGCTCCTGTCAGGCATTACGCAGGTGGGCAACTTCTGCCAACACCAGAACAACATCCGTCCTTTAAGCTCCAGAGCCCAGTGACTGGGAACCCACCCCAGGTGCCAGGACCTGACCTTTCTGCAGGAGCACTGCCAACAGGATCCCAAGGAGATCCTTAGGTGTAGGCTATGCAAATATTTCCAGCCCATGTGCGGCTGCCAGGAGCAGTATTACTCACCCCTGGTTAAATTACAGTATTGTTTTACCTCACGGTGCTGTTTGAGCTCACAGGCACCTTTGGCAGATGCCCATTTCATATTTCTTCAGTGTCCTAAGCATGAAATCCATCTGCCATGGAGTATTCTTACCTCAGGCATAATCCCAGCAATGTTAATCTCTGTTCATATTTAATCTCTCTGGCATTCACATACGCTCACTTTCAAGAGCATCAGACTTTATACTCAGGATATATTCATTGCATTCAACTCCGTAGAAACAACTGTAACTTCAGGAATATAGAGACCAGTAAAGCTGTAAGTACCACACACCATGTTATTACCTGCTCCACAAACCTCAGATCTCCCTCAAGTTAACTGAAAGCATCCTAAATCCCAGTGTCCTTTCTGAAATTTGTGCTGTTGTTTTCAAAGCGTGCCACAGACAACTGGGTTATTGGTCCTTTCCCAGCCCTCTCTCCACACAGTTCCTCCTGGCAAGGGGAAAGAAAAGTACAGCAGGAGAGATCCAGGAGCAGTCCTGGGGCCAGTGGTCTCCCATCACACCTCCCGGGACACCTTGAGTGCAGCCCTCAGACCTGCATCGCCTGCAAGCTGAGATTGATCTTTCCAAACATACTTAGAGCTGCAGAGAGGTGAGTTCCCAGGATGGAGGGTAGTCTAAAAGTAGTTATTAGTCAAGTCTATAAAATGTCACGTTCCCCCAGTCATCTTCACAGAAAAAGCCAGACCATTTCTACAAAACATTTTTTGAGAGGTTTGTATCTTGCTTTTCTCTGCAGGCACTTTGTCCAAGGAAGAAGATTCACTATGTGGCAATCCTACACACTGTATTTCTTGCTTTAGGATCTATAACAAATTTCTAGTGCAGATGAGGCTTAAACTGTAATAAAGAAGATTCAAGGAGTCATGAGAAAAACATGCTCACAAGGCAGGGAAAGAGGACCATCTCATGATGGGAAGCTGTGCTTGATGTCCTGGGACAGCTGGATGAGGGCTACCCGGGAAGGGATGTTGCCTGGCGTAATGCTGCCCATGGTTGTGCACATGTGGGCACCAACAGGACTCCTGCCATGCCAGGGTGGTCCTGGACCAAGCACAATGCAGAACCCCGAAGGGGTTGTACCAGTTTATGGCACCTCTTGCTGGGGTGGAAGCTCGTTTTCAGTCATTTTTTGTGGGATTTGTTCAATGGTGCAGAGATGTGCATCTCTCCCACGAGCACACTGCAGCTACTGTCTATCAGCTTATAAAAACACCCCATCACTGACAAACCTATGGGCCTGTGTGCACTACAGGGTAAGAGGGTGCTGTGACAGAGGAATCACAAGCTGATTGTTTCTTGCAGGACTTCTGTTCAGCTCTGGCACGTGTCAGGCCCCAAACCGAGTTGTCTCCAGCCCTACAGCCATGCCAGGACCAACTCCCCAGCGGCATGGATGGATTGACAGTAAACACAAGCATGTGTCCCCACATCGATGACTTGATACTTGACATATTTAACTTTTATTATAAAAAAACAAGGGGAAGAAACAAGGGCTTGTCCAGTGTAAACTTGTGGCTTTCCTCATGTTGAATTGTTCTTTTGTTTCTTGTCCCAGCCCTGCCTTGGTTGGTTCCTGATGTGGCTCATTCTCAGCCTCTCCCTTTCCCCACAGCTCACACACACCCTCTCCATCACTCACCTGGTGTCAGACTCCATCCCACAAGGCTTAAATTGTTAATAAAGTCACCTTCTCCTCAGAGCCTGACTGGAAGCAACGAGTGGAGGGGCCAGGGAAGAGGCAGTGCTCTCGTGTAAAGTCAGCTGCCATCGGGAGCTGCTTGGACTTTGTGTGGACCAAATCCAAACTGGAGGATCTTCTCAGCTCTTCTGGTCTCTGGGTCACCACAGAGCTACTAGCTGGTGTGGGGCAGTATCACTGTGCCTCCTACTCTTTCCCCCACCTCATCTGCTATTTGGTTTTGAGGAAAAAGTATTTTCCAAGAGAGAGGGTATGGTGATGCTGGCTTAGTTGAGCTCCTCTATTCTGCATCTGTGCCTGCTCTTTGGGAAGCTCTACCAGTGCATCCCACCTCTCATTGCGAGGGCACCTCAGCCATCTCCATTGGCACTGTGCTTCATGCAACTCAATAAGGCAGCTCTGGGATCGCCCCGGCCCCTGCTGCCTGGCGTGCTTCTCAGAGAGGAGAGATGAAGCAGCCATGTGGGTCAGGTCACATCCCTGCAGTCACCAGGGCCAGGGCTGCCAGCTCAGCAGGACACCGCTGCTCTTCCACAGCCCCAAAGACTCTCCCGAGGGCAGTTTTCAGCCTCAGACTCACCATCTGCCAACAAACCTTGCTGTGCCAGTGCACAGATGCGCTAACGTGATTCTAAAATAAATAAAAATAAAATCCCATTTGTTTTCTAATTGCTAAACTAACTCATTTTCAGAATGGGCTCCTGGTTTTCCATAAAATCCAATCTGTGAAGTGCCAACAATGGAAAAAATTCAGCTGACGCCATCCCCAAGGTTAGCAGTGGGCTGAGAAGTCACTGCCCACTAAGTCACTAAAGCACCGTCTGGCTGTTACAACCAAGCCCCCATTCTGCCAAAGACAGGAGCTAAAGCACCAGCCTTGAGAAGGAAAAGGTTTCACAGTCACTCTGCATCTGAGACTCCGAAGGTTTTTGATGCTGTAGGACAGAAGACAGTCAAAAACTTTTATGAACTGAATATGTCACAAAGCCTCTTGCAGCCTGGGACTGATTCATTCAAGCCAGAGCCCTGAAAAATTATTGAACATTTTGATTTTGACCTTGAGAATATCCTACTAAACAGAAATACTGTCAAAATATGATTATTTTCATTATTTTCAAACAATCCTTTTAATTTAAAAAGCTGCCATTTTTCCACACACACTGTCTTGGCATTTCCTAAATTTCTTTATCATTCAAATGTTAATAACCCAAATAGCTCACAAGCTTTATTTTTAGTTTGCAGAGATTAAACATCCTTCACATTAATGGATCTTCTCATGTTTTACTTCAGTTCACTCTTTTTTCCCCCTTAGTGAATAGCAGACTACTCAGAAATCAACACAGCTTGTTAGAAAAGAGACAAAATGCCTATTAAATTATCAAGTACATCTCTCATCAGAGCACAGCTATCATTCTCTGCAAAGAAAAGCTATAGCTTAATTGACTTCCTAGCAAAAGCAATGTTTAGAGAGATGGTACCAAGAGTCATCTGACTGTTACTCTTCAAATCGCCACGTTTAAGTGATGGGGACATTGGGGAAACACAGGTAGGCAGGAGCAGGCACTGGCTCTGTTGGAGACCAGCTGCAGATGAGGACAGACATGCTGCTCTGGCTGCTGCCTGCTGCATGAGGTGGATGGCACCAAACCCTGATGGTTTTGTCAGAGACAAATGAGCTTCATGGAGGCTTTGGGCCTGGAAACTGCTGGTTGGGATGTGGGTGCAGGCAGGTCTTTGTTTGAAAGTGGTTAGTGAGCTTTTTCAGGGAAAAAAAAGCAGCAATATCCTTAAAAATAATGAGCCCACAGCCCAGCCATAAGGATGTGAGGTGCTACGGAGCTGGAAGGCTGTTAGAGCCAGCTCAACATCTCCAGACTGCCTCCCACCCAGTTCAGAGCAGGATGCAGTCTGGAGATGTTGAGCTGGCTCTAACATGACATGAACACAGGGACCCAAAGCATTCCTTCAAGGAGCCTGTGTTCCCCTCTGCCACCAGGCTGGAACAGCCTGAAGAATTTCCCAGCAAAGGATGTCCCCAGTTCATCTGAAAATACTCAGGAAAAACAAAGATGCTGCAGGGAGAAACTAAGCCTTAAGGTATGAGAGTTAAAATAGAAATCTTATTAACCAGCTTTCTGAGATAAAAAGGAAATTTGTAAATTTATAAAAGCCAATTTTGTAAAGCCTGCTTTACAAATGCTTGTAAACATACTTGTCCTCTGCTTGTTAACATACTTCTGTGGAAATCAAACCCGTTCACTTTGATTGTTTTCATTAGTTTGGTATTCGAGTTTTATGTATAAACAAGGATTCAAATAATATAAAAAAAATAAAGAAAAATAAATCTTGAACAATTTAAGGCTTATGATCTTTGGAAACGTGCTGATATTGGTGATCATCTCCAGAACTCTTTTTTCTATAACAAAAATATTGGAAGATGTTCCCTAAACTACATTTCTCTTAAGCTCTTCCAGGAGTTAGAAGACAACTGGTTGCTCATCTGGTTGACAAACCACTCGAGGGCTCTTACAATGTGCCCTATGGAGGGGTCTGGGGGGAACAAGGCAGAAAGGGCCCTGGGCAGGGCTCCAAAAGTCTCCTGCCTGATCAACTTCACAGTAGCTTTGGCTACTCTAATGACAGACTGCTCCAAGAGAAGCCATATGTGGTTCTACACTATGAAACCTTGGCTTACCTGGGTTTGCAAGGTAAGGCCTGGGCCCAGGCTCTTCTTCAGGGTGGATATGTCCGAAGGGTTCATACCAAGGCAAGCCCAAGGTGCTGCAGCCAGATCCCATTGGAAGATGCTGGGCTCCACTGGATATGGGTCAAGGGATAGTGGGGCAATGCAGTGTGGCATTGCTGGAGCAGCCATCAGCTGGGTCCTGCTAGATTCTGCTGTGACATAGCGAACAGGGGCAGTGCCACATGCTCTGCCCCACAGCGTGGTGTGCTCACCATGGCAGGGAGGCAACACAGGAGCTGCCACTCTAAGAAGCTTCCCTCTTGCTGCACGTCTGCCAGGGCTGTAGTGAGACATCAGAGGTGGCTAAGAGATTTGCACAGATGGCTTGTGACATCCTTTTCTTTCCCTAGCTACCAGTGACACTTCCAAATAGCCAATCCATGTCAGTAGTCATGAGCTCCTGTGTAGAGGTTGCAGGGAACCTGGTATCCCGCCTCTTTCCTCATCCCAAGCTGGCAATGATGCCAAACAGGGCTTTTCTTGAACAGGACCTCTCCCCATCTGTGACAGCAGTGACAGAACACAGGAGAAGCGCCATCTGCTCATCTAGACAGGTACCAGTGGCACCAATCCTCGCTGCAGCAGTTGCAGCCTTTAATAGATACATACCACCCAGTGTTCCTAAATATTGGGAATGGGCCTAACCACAGAATGGCAGTGCTGTAGGATTTATTGTTATTTCTGTTGCACCAACAGCCAGCCTTTGGCAGTGAGCACCATAGGCTGATACAACAGCTTCTATGAGAGCACTGAGTCTTGTAACGAACCCTCAGTGCTCAGCTTCCCACTCCTTGTTTCACACTCAGGGCAAATGGGTGTGTGAGATGTGGTGGAGGTGCTCCTGCTCCAAGCATCACCAGCAGCAACCCAGAAATGAGACAAGTCTCTCCAGCAACTTGCCCTGGTGGTTTTACAGGCACAGGCTGGGCGTCTCACAGGCACCTCATGTATCCCCAGACCTGTGTGCACCCTTCTCCAGCAGCCCCTTCTGCCTTTGACCCCAGCCTTCCACTGACAGATTGTTTTCTAGTTTTGCAGGTGTCAGCAAATGCCACATGGACTGAAGCTGCTTTGGAATAGAGAAGAATAAAGGTCTGTCCTAACCTGGCAGGGATGCTCTCTGCAGTCAGCCTCACCAGGCAGTCAGCAAGCAGAGCTGAGTGTGTCCCAGGACCTCATTGCAACCTGGAGTTTCTGCTCCCTGAGTCTGGACTCCCTAGAGTTGACTGTAGGACAACACCCATTTTAATGGGGCTTTTCTTAGCAACAGTGCTTCGCTCTGAAGAGGGACTTGGGTTAATAACTCTGCCAAAACCTTGCCTTTCTACCTGAATCTTGTAAAGAAATCACACTGGAGCCAGATGATGGGCATGGACAATATCAGGTAGGTTTAGGGTATCACACCCAACCACTCTATAATTTGGAGCAAGTGTGGAGCATCACAGAAAGGAAATTTAGGTCTCAGCTCTCAAAACCAGGAGCTGTGGGGCTATCTGTGCCCTCATGAACTATTATCTTCCTTGGCTTGCTAACAGGCTCTTAAAGTAAATAACAATTTGTTACCTAAGATGAGAATGCTGGCAAGAGCTCTTCAGATAAGATAAGAATTCAGATAAGAAAACACCCACACAGGGGCTGTGTTATGAGCATGTTTTAAAAGATGCTGCAGACTACCAGGGAAAGGGAGGGCTTTGAGTGGGACCATTTCATTGATGGTAGCAGGGATTGCTGAATGGGGCTGTCTCTCACCTGACAGATGCTGAGCAGGGATGGTTAAAGGAGCATGTGGTGGCTGAGGGGGGTGTATCACCCAGCCTGCTCGCTAATGACAGACCCACCAGATCAGCGTGCAGGCACCACCTCACTGCTGGGAGAGTCAATAAACCCCACTGGGTGAAACTACCAGGATGTTTATTACAAATAACATCTGACAGGATGAAATTAGCACATAGATGCTCTTATGTTGGCTAATGAGGTCTGAAATATAATCCTATAAATCATCAACAGCAGCCATCTGGTGACAGACACATGAAAAGAAGAGCAGGTGATTATAACAATTCACAGCATTAGAGTGACAAGTGTTCAAGGAAGCAGCATACCTTTACAGAGGACACCACTGGGGTAGATCAGGACGTGATCAGTTATACCACCCTGGCTGCAGAGTCCCCTTGCCAGCAGACATCGTGCTAGGAAGTGCGACTCGGAGCTGCTGGAGCGATCAAGCTTTCCACCCCACTCAGGTACAGCGTGGTGCATCCTTGAATCACATTGTTTGGTAAGAAAGATCTGGTTACATTGTCCCTTCGTCAAGAAAAGGAGAAGGTTCTATCTGCATGTAGAATGGCCTAGATCTGGGTCTATGGAGTCAGAAAGGAAAGCCCCTGGGCCCTTTCCAACCCTTACCAGGCAAGCACCAAGGTTACTGTTCTACAGGAACACCCTAATTTGATACCAGTGTCAATAAAGGAGAATTACAACCAAACTGAAACTGCTGAACAGTTCTTAGAAGTAACTGCATTAATTTACAATATTTATCATCCAATAGAAGCTCTTATTCTTACAAATGAGGCAGCAGTCAGGCTTTCCAAAAGTATGTCTATTTTAATCCAAAGCCTATAGTAAACCACAGCAGGAGTGAGTAAATGATTTCATCACAATAATTCACATTTACTGTCCAGGATCTTATATTCAGGAAGAAAATCTATTTGGAAGAAGCAGACAGCAGGTAGCAGGAGGTAAGAGTGTGGGGAGGCATCACAAAGTCCCTCTGCGTGCAGCCGGATGACAGCTCCAAGCACATCTCCCAAACAGTTCTCTTTGTGACTGGGCTTGTTTTAGACCCAAAGATCTCCTCCTTTGGTACCCACTTCACAGTGGGGAAAAAGCTTCAGGACTCTACTTATTGACTGATTGTATTTATTTATGAGCCCTGATCATATACTGGGGTCGTCTCTGACTCCTCTGGGCAGCCCCATCCCACCTGCCCATCCCAGCAAGAAACACAATCTTTTGATAGAGGGTAAATCAGCATCTCATAACCCATCTTCTCACTTACACAAGTAACTTCCAGAGAAGCAAAATATTCTTCCCTGTAGGCTGGGGTCTGGGAGAGCAGTATGCTGCAAACAGTTAATGTATGACTAAATGTTGTATAAAAAAGAGACAGCCCAAAGTCTTTTCTCATTGCTGCTTGGTCTGTGCTTTAAATTATCCTATGACGGAGTTTAAAAATATATGTACATATTGAAGTGTTCTCTTGTTCTGTATCCCACTGCAATCTGCTCTATAGCTGTGGTTTTTACTTCAATTTTAAGCAGTTTGTCTATGTTTAAGATCATTTTTAACAGTGTAAGATTTGCTGTTGTAGCATCTTTCACAATAACAATAGCTCTTTTAACCTATTTCTTATATTTTCCTCGGTCCTTTGGTGCTTTAAGTCATGTCAGCCTCCCATTTGGACCAAACTCTCTAGGCTGGATGCTGCAAGTACTCCCTGCTTTGGATCCATAAGAAAACTTAGCAGAACATGTGCAAGTTGCTCAAGTTCATCAAGGAAATAACCGTACCCGCAAAATTTATGATGAAGGAATATGTCATCTAGCAAACAATACTGATTTCTGTGAAATAGAACAGCCTGCTGACACATTATTTGATATCAGTGTAAGGTTATATTTTGCTGTCCCCACACTATAAGAAGGAAAGGTTTCTGGTCTCCAGGAACCAGCCCAATGCAGCAGCACCAGTGAATATCTCTGTGATATGGGAGCTAGCTCAGAAAGAAATGGAATATAACCACAGGAGTAAGAGGCTTTGTCTGTACTCCAGGCATGTTTCAAAGCACACTGTCCTGTACATTGCTCACTGAATTGATTTGTGAATGACTATTGCATAGATCAGGACAAAATGAGTTTCACAAAAAGCCAGTATGAGAACATGGAAATAATCAACGGGGACACAAGAGGCAAGGCAAGACACTCCCTTGCTTAGCAGTAACATGTAGAAACACACTTAGGAGCAAGGCCAGAGACATCGAGTCCATAGGACAGTTCATCTTAAGCATACGACTGCTTATCACACACCCACAAGCAAAGCTAAACCAACCAGACCTCTCATGTGCTCATACAAAATACCCCAGGAGAACAAGAGACCCAAGAAGAAAACACAGATTTGCAACATGTATAAGCCACTGCTGAGGAGCAGAACTTCAGTGGGGAGCAGAGACCACCAGTCACATCATTCTCAGCAGATGCATCTCTGCGTTCTGTAACCCCCTGGCTGCAGCACGGGGAGGAACAGGCACGGGGAATGTTTGACAAGTCTGTGTCACGATGGGTTCATCTTGACAAAACACGGCACTTTTGGGACCTGGATCTAACATGTAATACCAGGGCATGTTTGGACTCCCTGGTAAACGCACTGTCAGCAATGGCTGGAAACAGATTTGAAAAAGTACGAGGCACAGAGCAAAGACAGCCATCTAAAGTTACATTTCTTTTATATCTAGATACCAAACTGCCTTCCACCCCACAAACAATAACGGATTTTCCTCAGTTGCTGGCTCTGCGGCTGTAACCTCATCACTTCCCACATATAAAGTGCAGCGATGGCTTCTCTGCTGCAGTCCCTGTCCTTTCCAGTGGTAATAACGTGCTGTGAGATTAACCTGCAGAGTTCATTGCAAGTCTCCCGAGACAGATAACCCCCACGGCGCAGATTACATTTGCAAAAAGACGCGGGGCTTTAAAACACGGCCGCATCTCGCAGCCTACGAACACAATGTATTTCTAAGTCAGCCTTGTCATAGAAAGCAGACATACCATTAAAAGAAACGGCAGCCTGCCTCATTTATTTTTAGAGGCAACTAAAAAAGGAAAACTTTCCTTGATGTAAGCCTGGGGAGGAGAGGAATCCTGCTCAAATCGCCATCACCGTGCCTGCAATAAGGCTACTGAATGATGATGGCACTTCTCACAAATGTCTCTCTTGACTTACTAAACAGAGCACTGTGGTGACCATCCAGCTGCCCATGGAGACAACCCTTGCTTGGCACATGGGATGTGGGAGAGCACCCACTGCCCGTGCCGCAGACAGCTCTGGCATCTTGGTCCTTATGGAAGTCTACGGTTCAATTCTTCCTTCTGGCTGTTACAGGATTTGCTGTGGGCTCCATCCTCCAGAGCTGACTGTTGCTGGTTGCAAAACCCACATCTTTAAGTAACCGAACACCAAAAGGGCCTCAAGACCACGGCAATTCTCTAAGAAACACTGACTGCATCTGCTAGAGGTAAAGAAGCAATTACTCACAGCACGCTGATGGCAGAATGTTTAAGCTGAATATTTAAGGAGTTTTAGAAGCTTATCAGGGATCTCAATTTTGTGACTTGTTTTCAAATTTCCTCCATAAGCCATGTGTCAAAAAAAGGAATGCAAATAAACAATGAAAAAGATATTGAAAATATTATTTCAGTCAGCAGTAAAATGAAACAATACAAAGGAAGATTAATTTCACCTCAGAGCATGCTGAGTGATGACACAAATACTCATTTGAAAAGATGCAAAAGGCATTGTGCCCCAAAAGATGGAGCCCGATTATGAGCTTAATGGGTTGTTTAACTTGATAAAGTGCCAGTTTTTAAATAGAAACCATACTTTAAATATTTAATCAAATTTTGAACAATCTCCCATTTTTTCCTTGGCTAAAAACAGACACAAAAATCCTGCATTTTTCTTTAAGCATCCAGAAATGTTGATACAGAAATTAAGCGGGGGAAAGAGATTTAATTAAATTTGAACCTGTTTGGGTGACGTCTCAGTGCAGATCCAAGCACCCTGTAAAACACATGCCAACTCATGATGAGAATAGCCCGTGTCCTTTGACTTCTCAATGGGTTACACAGCTACAAGTGGACATGCAGGCTCTTTCCCACGCATCCTCATCGCTCTAAGGCTTCTCAACAGACGGCAGTGTGGTACCACTGCCATGTTCGGCATCCCCTTGCCAGCTAGCTGCCTTTTCCAGAGACAGGATGCTGGTCCTCGTTAGAGGCTGGCACAGGACACAGAAAGCCCTTCATCCCATCGCCTGTGCACTAACCCCAACTTGCAGGGACCCTTGGGCTTCCCCTCACACCCTCCACATTGCTGCCATCGCCTTTCTGCTTTATTTTTGCATCAACAGTTCACCCTCATCTCCAGCCCCTTGGTAGTTCCGAGCATCCTCTGGTTTTCCCGGTGTGGGCCACCCCCAGCCCAGGAGCTTTGGGGTCTACTCTGCCATGAACAGCAGCCACACAGTGAGGTGGCTTCCCTTCTGCCCACACACACATGGAAAACCTACATATTTCCATCAATAAATATTGCAAACACTTGAACTAGAAGGGAGATGACAAGCTGCCATGACAGACTCTGTCCTAGGACCAGGGTGCTTCGCAGCAGCCCAGATCCAAAACCCCGAGAGGCTTTTTCCTTTCCAAATATTTCCCCGCTCCCCTTCCCGCTGTCACCTCCCACGGGAGAAAAAAGCTGCCGTCCTTATTTTTGCCAAGGCCACTGCATTGCACTTAGAAAGACGGAAATGCCGTTGTGGCTGGACGTTTTATATCCCAGTGACAGATTGCTCCCTGGCTGCAGCAAGCCAGCGTCCCCAGCACGTGCCTCCGGCCCCAGACTGGCAGAGCAGGGATGGGAGCAGCCCCTGCGGCACGCACGGGGCCCGGCTGCGTTTGGCTTTGTGCAGGGTTGGGTCCTTGGCAGTCAGGAGCAAATTAACATTCAAGTGAGTCTGTTTGGATAACAGAAAATGCAAAACCTCCGCATGGATCCCTTTTAAAGCAGCATTACAAGCCTGGCAGACATCCAACTGGCACAGTAGCTCGGAGCAGCAAATACACACCACTTAGCTGGTGATGTGTAAAGGGCACTTCTTAATAATTTCCGCCTTGAAAACTGTCTTGTAAAATATTCCAACTTGGGTTGTATTCATACATCACCCGAGTCAGCTGCGGATCATTCAGTGTAGCTATTAGTCCCAGCTTTAAATAAATTTAGCCTCTGTGTCACCCACCAGCAGTAACAGTGTGACACTTCTTTAGTTCGCCTATTTTCCCTTCCATTTGGCATGGACAGCTGATTGATGAAAAGTCATGGATGCTTCCTAGAGTGACTTTTTTGCACCCTTCATTGTTGTTGTCCTCAGAAGCTCCCTGGGCTTGCAGATAAAGATCCCACTGCATTCCCACCTTTTGCTTAAACTCATTTAAAAGCTTCCTTCCCAAACCCTTTTTCACTAATGTCCCCACTGGATCAAACTCCGCAGACAACTACCAGAGGAGTCCTGCTGGTGTCAACATGGAGTATCTGAGCAAAGCAATAGGTGCTTCACAGCTCAGTCTGACTTTCCTTGAAGGGACCTGGTGGGACCATGTTTCTCCTCCACTGAGCTTCATGAGCACACATGGCAAGAATCCAGAAGGAAGTTAGGCAGCTCCCCCTGAGCCCACACCTCCTCTTGCAGGTGCCAGACCACTGGCCATGCCTCCTTAGGGCAAGAGGAAACACTCATGCTTGGAATCCAGGGTAACCACTTCATTTGTGGGCTTAAATCTCTCAAACACACTTGAGCTATGTTGTTGCTGCTGTTGTGGGAACAGGGGCAGTGGGAGATGGACTGCATGGGACACCAGCACCAGGGTGTCAGGGCAAGCCAGCCAGAGGCAGGGAGGGGAGAGGCTGCAGCAGTGCACAGCCCTCTGCCCTGGGTGGGACAGGACAACTTCAGACTGGCACATCCCCTTTGCTACCCGCTGTCTTGCTCTTTCCTGGTAGGTTTTGGGTTGCTTTGCACTCCCACTGCTTTTTAGGCTTCTTGGGAACATCAGTGATCAAAACACAACCAAAAACCAAGCAAGCAACCCCACCTCTAAGTTATAACCCATGGGTTATTTTCTCTGCAAAGACACAGTGAAGGGGGTTTGGACAAATCCAAAATTCACTGCTGTCAAAGGTTGTAGGACCCACAAGAGCTCTCTGTCCTTTACAGAAGAGTGAGAAAGACCTAACGTGCAAGGGCAGAGATGTCACTCACCTGCACAGGCGCAAGCATGACACAGTCACAGAGACCGTCTTGGGACTCCTCCAGCCCCAGAGCAGTAACAGAGGGTACCAGCATCATTCAGAAAGGTCGTTAGGAGCCAAGGAACTCTACACAAAAGATCTCTAATCCTGTTCTGCTGAAGGTCAGGTTGCTCTTCTATACTTACCCCATTGATATCAGCAAGGATTCTTGCACAAGAAATTCCCAATCCATCTGCACCTCGTGGTTTGTCTCACTGGGACCTTTCTTACTTTGCATCTCATTACTTCTGTTCTGAAGCCCATTATTTTCTATCAGCTTGCAGCTATCCCAACAACAGCCAATTTACAAGATTAAAAGTTAAATGTAAATGAAAAGCATCATATCTAACAACTAGCGATCTAAACAAAAGAAAAAATGTAATGAAGTAACTATATGCAAATAAGCAGCTTGTACAGGTACCAGAAATGGAGAGAGAATAATAAGAAAAGAAGGATCAAGAGGAAAAGATACTTTGATAACTTAGGAAAATGGAAAACATTTAGAAGTGACAAATACTTAGATGCCAGTTGAACAAGACAGATTTTGGAGAGTGAATGCCTTACTCCTTGTGTGAGGAGGCCCGTAAGCAACACACTGCAAGATTCAACATTGGGAACACAGTTTCCACAGTAAATCCCCAGTGTTTCATTCCTACTCCAAGTCACCAGAAGTGGGGTGTTGTGGTTTAGCCCCAGCCAGCAGCTACACTTCACATAGCCACTTGCTTAGTTCCCCCAGTGGGATGGGGAGAAAATCAGAAGAATGAAATTGAGAGAACTCCTGGGCTGAGATAGAGGCAGTTCAATAGTGAAAGCAAAAGCCATGCACAAGCAAAGCAGGACAAGGGATTCGTTCCCCACTGCCCATGGGCAGGCAGGTGTTCAGCCATCCCCAGGGCAGCAGGGCTCCACCACATGGAACAGTGACTTGGGAAGATAAACACCATCAATCCGAGCCCTGCTTGATGCACTCCTGCTCCCACCCTTCCTCTTCCCTCACCTGTATATGCTGAGCATGATGTCATACGGTATGGGATGTCCCTTTGGTCAGCTGGGGTCAGCTGTCCCTGCTGTGCCCCCTCTCAACTCCTTGTGCTACTCACTGGTGGGGTGAGGAGCAAAAGAGGCCTTGACTCTGTGTAAGCACTGCTCAGTAACAGCACCACCTCTATAGAACAAACACATCTCTTATCAATTATGTTTCCAACACAAATCCAAACCACAGCCCTGAACTAGCTACCAGGAAGAAAATTAACTCTGTCCCACCTGAAGAAGGACATGGGGTGATGGGAGGGGTGATGCTACCCCAAGCACTGGGTGGATGAGCACCCAGCCAGCCTGGAACATGTGCCATCCCTGCAGCTTCGTGGCATGTCAGGAGCTTCTCAATGCTTGCTCCTGCCCCAAGCCCCCCACAGGGACAGGCTGAGCATAGCTCATCTCCAGACCGATTTACAGATTATTTTCCCCCGTGACTCAGGCAAATCTGTGATGCTTGAGTTTCATGAAGAGCATGCAGGTCTGCCCAGCCTGCACAGAAGTCACACCCTTAAGCCATCCAGCTATCTTAGACTCCAGGGTTGTGGCTTTTCACGCCATATCCTTACTTCATGTCATGTTCACCCCACAGGCAGTTGGGCTTGCAGACCTCAGACCCCCATCAGACACAGACTCAGCAAATGTTGCAGCTTCTTCTGTGTGTGGCACAAAGACCACATCCACCAGACAGACTGACAGCAGCTAATCAGCTCCGTGCAGAGCAGCAGGACCCTGATAACCTCTTACTCCTTCCTTCTGCAAACCCATCTGCAGCAAGGGGCTTCCTTCCCAGATCAAAACAAACAGAGCGTATACCAGTGCTATCAGCATGTGGGTATTTCACTTGCAGGAATCCATTTGCTTTGCTCAAAAAACAAACGAGATAAAATGCCAAACTACCTTATTGTGCTGGCCTGATCTAGTCTGATGAGATCACTGAGAACAGACAGAATCACTTGTCTTTGCAGATGTTCAAACTCAGGAAGGAAGTTTATTGCAAGAGCTCTTTTTAGGGGTGGGTTTAGGGCACACTGGAGAGGGGCACCCAGATCAGCTGGCACACACATCCAATCCAGAAACCACTCTGTTGGGCTGGGGGGAGACACTGGGCTTCTGGGGAGGGCTGCTGCACAGCCTGGCCCCAAGCTGCACCACCTCCCAGAGCTGGATTTTCTCCTGGGAGCATATTTGAGCTTGTTTAGCTAAAGTGCATCAAAGCAGAAAAAAGTAATTTAAAAAAAAATCAAGAAATAGAAGACAAATTTAGCTAAGATAAAACCTGTGTGATGGGTAGCATTGCAAATGCCTAGGAATAACCATAGCCACCCAAAGACTGTTTTCAAAGGAAAGTAGCTCAGCTTTGATGCCTTTAGAGTCCAAGCACTTCGGGTTTTTTTTTGCTTAAACTCCTTCCATTGTGTTTCATGTTTTCTCAGGGGAAAACACAAGCATCAGAAAAACACCCTTTTTCATAAGTAGGCTGCAGCTAAAGAGATGGCTTCATCTCCCAGCGCAGAGATAAGAAGTGCTTTGCTTTTCAAGAGGTTGAGGTAAACAAAAATCAGCAATCAGGGGAATCAAAATGCCCAAAGACTCTTTACTCCCTGCTTGTCATTGGTGAACAAGTCCTCTTAAACCCAAAGAGCCCAAAGCAAGCCACAGTCAGAATCACAAGAGATGTTCAGGCACCCACACTGCTCTGTTTGGCTACAGGAAAAAGAGGAGACACAGCTAGAAGAGATGTTGAAGTGTACTTTTCTCCAGGAAAACAAAAATAAAAGCTCTGAGACACATGAGAAACCCATGTTGGTGGGAGTGCCACTTGTGCTCACCACCAAATTTCTGCTACCTACAGTCCTGGATGATGATGCACCAGGAGCCCCAGGGCTTTGCTTCCTCCTGTGAGGGCTGATGTTTACCTCCATCCCAGTGTAGTGCTGCTCTGGCCATATCACGAGGCTCCTTCATGAGCTCTGTCCACTGCCTACTCCTGGTCCTACTGTCTATGTGGTGGTAGAGGTCAGCTCCTGACCCTCCGGCATCACTACTCACTCCTGTACTCCCTTGGCTGCCCCCAGCCCCGCAGCACTGCAGAGCCACAGCAAGTCCCCATGGCCACTGGTACCACCCTGCCCACAAAGACCTCCAGCCTCCAAGCCCCGTGGAGGTCTCTGCCTTGGTGCAGACAATGCCCCGCAGCGCTCCCATGAAGCATCAGCGTTAGCTAAAGGCCAATGTGGGTAAGATCACGGGGTGATGGTGCATGAGGGATGTTGGGCAGCACTCAAACCTTCAAGCAAGGAGCAGACAGTGTCTTAAGAAGCATTGCACGTACCTGGCCAGAGGCCAGAAACATGCTGGCTACAGCACTAACTTATCAGCAGCAGACAACTTCGCAAACAGCCTGCAAACAAGCGCTACATAAATCAAAGAGCTTAGACGGGGTGAGAAACCCCAGCCACAAAGTTCACCGCAGTGGGATGCCATTTCCTAAACAAGGCAGGGATGCAGAGAGCAGTGACAGGCAGTGCAGTGCAGCACAGCCCCTGGAGCAGAAAGCTGAGAGGAAAGCATCCCAGAGACCCGCCTGCCACCCCTTGGCTCCGGGCAGAGACAGACTCGGGCTCCTCAAGTCCAGCATTCCCGTTTTAGCTTTGCATTTCAGTTAGGCTGGACAATGCCTCCTGGGAACACAGCTCCCACCTTTGTCCCATCTCCACGCTACTTTTGTGTCCCTAATGACTCCAGATCCCACCAGCAGACCTCAGCCACGGCTGAAGTCGACAAGGCATTGTGTCCAACTGGTTCTGAGAAAGTGGCACATGGGTACAGTCATCTCACTGCTGTAGCAGAAAGGCTACAAAATAAGCCAAGCCCTTCTTTATCATGCACCACTGGGTCTACCTCTGCATCTTCAGGCAACTCAGCCTCCATGTTTCTGCAACAGTCAGGTAGACTTTGATATTTTAATAATCAAATGGTCCTCTAAAAGGATGTGTCATGCAGGGCCTTTTTGGATAAAGGGGCTTTCAATAAAGAGACTATTTCTAGTCTAGTAAATGATAATATTATTTGAAATAACTGAGCAAAGTCATTAACGCACCATTCTCAATCAGCATTTAATGAACAAGAACACAAGAAAACTACTACCCTAATTATCTGCTGTGGTAATTTCACATTTTCTTTCGCTAAGTGAATGAAAAAAAATAAAGTGACCACAATTATCTAAGATTTTAAGTGGAGTCTTGCAACCCTCCCACAATTACTCAAATAGATGGCACCATAGTTTCCTCTAACTGCCCAGATGATAAGAGGCAGCAGCCCTGGGATGCAGAGCCATGGGTATTTTATGGCAAAAAATAAAGAAGAGATGTGGTTTTACCTACCACAGTACATGGATACAGCTAGTTTTGAAGCAGGCTACAGGACCAGATCTTGTCTTCAGCAGCACCAAACTCCAGTGAAGTGTCATCAGGTCAAACCTGGTGTCAGCCAGATCAAAAAGAGTGTTCATGCTGCAGCTGAAAGACCAGCTTCACCAGTAACGTGTGGTCTGTGTGAGTCCCCGGGATGGCATGGGGTCTCATGCTTGACTGGAAGCACTACAAAGCTTCTAAATGAGCACCCAGAGGAACAAGACCATCCCTACCCAGCAGCATGGGATGCTGTCAAGCTAGGAGGGGTGCAGTGAAGAGAGTCTCCTCTTCAGCTGGGGTGCCTGTGACATGACCCAGTGCAGAGGCAAATCTCTGTACAACAAGCATGTTTCAGTGATGGGACCCTGGTCCTGATTCCTGGACAAGCCCAGCACAGAGCTTTCCTCCAACAGGAGCTGCCTCAATACCAACACCTCTGTCAGGCTCTGGCTGAGAATGTACCACCTAGGGAAAGGTGACTGCGTCTTGTTTCAGACTCTGTTTTTCAGCCAGCCCTAAGCAGCCACCTGCACATTTTAACCTGTGGCTTTTCAGAGAGAAACCTGCACCTTGACCATCATCTCCATATTCTGTTCTTGCCCTTCTTTCCCCATTCTCATGATAATAAAAAAAAAACTCCAGCCACCACCATCTTCTGCAAGTCACCAGAAAGCCATACTTACACCAACCAGCAATCCGGTCACCCCAGAGCCAGGTCCTGCCTCGGCGAGTCCCTGCCTCCATGGGCCTTGCCACCAGATGTGCCCACAATGTCCTCTCCCAGGAATGCCACCATGATTATCACAGTCATGCTGCTGGACATTAAAACACTCCAGACTTCTGCTCTGTGGTGAAGTCTCTAAACCCAGAGGCCGGGTGACAATGGACATAGAGAAGAAGAGCAGCATATTGAGGCTATTAGCAGGAGTCAGGCAGCAAACAGCACCGTGCTACGAAACTAAATTGAAATGAAATAAAAATCCCAAATGGGAAAATATGCAGATCAACCTGAACTTTGTCTCTTTGCTGAATTACAGCATGTGTCATGACAGGGATCCCTTCACAACTGGGAAGGAACAGATTTTTCTATCTGATGTTACTGAGGGCTGGATATAAAAAGCAGCTTTCTCAGGAAGTGCCATAGATCTAGAGGACGCCACTTCCTTTCGTTCAAAGGGATCTCTGTTTTAAGGAGAACTGAAGTTTCAATCAAAGTTTTTTCTTATGTTTGTCAAAAGCAGGGAAAAAAAAAAAAGTGGCAACCGCTTGTTGGATGTTGGCTCGTGCTGAGCCAACCATTTGAACGTTGTTCCAGTTGATTAAATTTGCATTGCTAATAGGGGAGAAGCCATATGCCTCGCACACCTGTAGAATACAGCTCCAGGTTTTGGAAGGTTATTAGCACACCATTATGTTCTGGCAAGGAAGGGTTTGGGTTTTTATTTTTTGGAGTGAGATGAAGATCTCCTGGGAGGTGCAAAGGAATGCAACGGGTCCTCTGCCACCAGCACTCCTCTTCCCACTTGTCACAGGTCCTCTCTGTGCACAGCTCACCCCACAGCCGGCAGAGAAGGGGAAAACCTTCATCTTCCTGGGAAAACCCCTTCAGCTTTAGAAGGGAAGTGTCTATCAGGCATGATGAAAGAAAGAAAGAAAGAAAGAAAGAAAGAAAGAAAGAAAGAAAGAAAGAAAGAAAGAAAGAAAGAAAGAAAGAAAGAAAGAAAGAAAGAAAGAAAGAAAGAAAGAAAGAAAGAAAGAAAGAAAGAAAGAAAGAAAGAAAGAAAGAAAGAAAGAAAGAAAGAAAGAAAGAAAGAAAGAAAGAAAGAAAGAAAGAAAGAAAGAAAGAAAGAAAGAAAAGAAAGCAGACAAGAAATTTAAATGGCGTGGAAGGACTTATAAAGATAATGGAATCGCTGCTCTCCTACTGTCTTCAGCTGAATTTTAAATCGCTTGGGTGAAAATGAGGGGTTTGTTTTTCCTGTTGCCCAATTAAGAACTTTGTCATCACTAGAGATTGCTGAAATTACTGCTTTCTCCTTCAGGTTATATTCCAAAAATTAAACAGACTTCTCCTACTCCCTGTAAGACTTTGTAGAGGGATTTTTTCCTGATTAAAGTGTTAAAAATTAATGCCACTCAGACAAGTCCCTTTAGATTCTACAGACTGCATATACGGCCTGTCTCCTCCAGGTATTTAAGTCGACGTTATCTGTAATTAACATTACATGTCTTAGCCACTGTTTTTTTTTTTTTGTTCAGGGAATTTTCAGCTGTGCTAAGTGGGGACCAGCCCTGCCTGCTGTGAAAACCAGACTCAAATGCCAGGCAGATCTAGTCTCATTCTCTTTCTGGCATGCAAATTCACTGGCAGTAAAGCAAATACTACATGGAGAAAATTCAGTGTGCATTTACCTTTCCAGGCTAAGGACCCTCCTTAGAGATCACCTCTTGATGCTCACTGCAACCCTGTGGTATCCAGGCTCAGAGACACCCATGCTTTTTCCATTTAAAAGCTATCACCTGGCAGGAGGACTAAGCATTTCAGGAAACCCAGCTAACACTGTGTGCAATACAGGTGGGAACATGTTTCTTCTCAGGATGGAAAAATCTCCACAAGGAGCTTCCATGAAATCCGAGATGTACCATCAGAAGAGCCAGCATCACTTCCACCACTAACTCAGCCTCAGTATTTGAGAATTACAAGTTTCACACTCCCCTTAATACCCAAAACTTAATTAAGAACCCTTTAAGGACAGCCAGGCAGAGAAGTTCCTCACAGCAATGCTGTACAAGTCACTGCCTGAAACATGAGTGGGTGAGGATTTGTTTACAGGCATGTATGTGTGTCCTCACTCCGTGGGTCTTTATGAACAGACAGAAGGACAGATAAGCCCGAGCGTGGTTTCCCCAAAGCACACTGATAATCCCGACCCAGCAGAGATGATCACCAGGATGAATGCCGCTTTTTGCTCAAAAACATAAAGTAAATACGTGATGTGGTGAGCTCAGGGATGAGTCCAAGCAGCAGCATCCCGGACTGGGTCTCACTGCAGGTACCAGGAAGGCACCTGGAATGAGCCCCGTGAGGCAAAGGGACACAGAGAGGGGAGGTGATGGCTGCAGGTAACACCACTGTGAAAATGGGTGTTTCCCTGCAACCACCTAGTGAGAAATTGGACCTTTAAAGATTCAGGAGAGCAGCTGCACTATTTCCTAATTTTAATAAAGATACATATTGAGCTGGCACTGCTTTGGTACCTCCTGCACTGTCTGGAGAGAAGCAGTGTCAGCTGCATCCTGATGGACTGCACCAGTCCCTTCTCACCTGCATCTCTCTCTGCTTCAAAACTGTATCTGCATCGACACAGCAAGTTCATACCTTGATGTCCGGATTCACAGGTCATCATAAATGAAGGATATTTTTTCAGAGCTGGTAAGAACACTGCTACCATGGTCAGTCTGTCAGAAAGTTTTGTTTGAGTACGACAGTAATTGCCCTTTTTAATTGCAAAGTCATTTAGATTTCGATAAAACTTGCTGTCAGTTCCCAGAAATGCCTGAGGAGATAATTGCCATTTAAAAAATACTCTTCAGGGAAAGTTTTATTTCTATTAATTTGACAATTCATGAGGTGGTTTAAACAATTGAAAAAAAACATTATACTTAGGCATTTCCAAAACAACATCATCTGTGATGACAAACAAGATGGAGTACACAGTGCTGGGATGACATCGCTGTAAATGTTTTTGACCCAACACAAGACAGAAATGTCGAATGCTCAAAAATACTGGTAGGACGAGAAACCAAAACACCCAAAGGAACCTGGTATTAACACCTTAGTGCCCACACAGACTTTGCTGTGGCATCAGCCAGAGCTGATATGTTTTTATAAGCTACCTGCTTTTCCTAGACTTCAGGTTACTTGGCTCCTCGAGCACAGGCCAGCTGCCTCCTTCAGCTGCACCCACCCCAGCACCCAATGAGGGTCCAGCCTGATGCAGATGCACAGGCTATTCCTGCTGTCTGTGCCAGAGTTGTGAAGGTGGCTGTGTGGCTGGAAGGGCAGCTCTGTTCTGTGTGAGGAAGGCACAGAGCACACATTCCTACAGCAGGCTTGTTTTAGCTTCCCTGGCGTTTACTCCTCTACTGGAAAGAAAATAACCACCAAGAAAAGCAACAATTGTCAAATACTTGCAATATTCTGAAAATAATAAACTCACCTTGATAAAGGAGCATGCTACTAACATAAACCCACAGAACTAAGGTTGAAATAAGGCTCCAAGGTAATAAAAATGTGCAAGGACTCGACAATAATTCCCTGCAGAGCAACTGAGCCCCTCCCAGGCTCAGCCCTGACGAGGGATGGCTTATTAAAAACCACCTACAGTGCCAAGCAATACCTGGGCTCAGGACAGGAGCAAAAGGTTCAGCAGCAGAGAAGAGGTTGGAGCACTCAAGGTGAACTAAGACAACTCAAACCAGCATGAGATGGAGAACCCATCAGCATGGGTGACCTTATGAGGCAGCTATCAAAGCAAACACATCCCTTCAGGGAAACAAGGCAACCCCTCTTCAGCCATACTGTAAAGTAAGCTCAAGGACACGCGGTGTTTCAGCACGCAGATGTCTACTCTCTACTCTCTAAATTGGGAAGGACCTTGAATGCTCTGTTTAAATTTAATTTATAGACAAGAAACCCAAAGTTTCTTAAAAGAGCACATCAATAAATTAGCATCAAATTTTGCTGCCTTGTCAAGGATTAGCAGTTTTAATCCATTTCAAGCATGAACTGGGAATTAGAAAATAGTGCTGAGATATTAATAACAAGTAGTTCAGTGTGTGCCTTTAATTTGCTTAGATTTAAAGGGCTGGTAGGAATTTTTATGCAGAGTGGAAAAGGAGCTGAGCAGATAGAATTGAAATGTCTTAATGGCATAACATACCTAGAGTTTTCAGGCTAAATGTCTCTTTTCCTCTTGGTTTCTGCATCAGACATTTGATGGCTGATCCTGTTAGTAGCTGAGGTGTATATCAAGAGTATCTAATTTTTCAATCATTTGAAGAAGCAGGACTAACTACTATGGGACAGAAGTATGCAACTGCTTCTGCAACAGGCTCCACATTTGACTTACCATTAAACACAAGCATCCTAGTTGTTAGGTTATCTCACTCCACTGAATTTACTGGCTTGACTACAAGGATCCTCCTTTTATAACTAGACCCTTTAAAGCCCAGTTTTCCAGAAGAGGCTGCATATGGTCTCCCACTAGTAGGAATTCAAAATAGGATCTACATCTTAAGCCACAGGGCATATCTTAAGTGGACATCCCCATACAGCATGAAAATAATTGTTTGCATCTCTGCAATGAATCCTGTTCTTTAGAAATACAAATTTAAATCTGGATTGTAAAGACCTGCATGTGTTAATGGAGAAGTGTCTGCATGACTTATGGTATACACTATGGTGAAGTGAAATCCTACACACAAATCAATTTAAAGGCAGAGAGATTGGTCCAGGGTTAAGGGACTAGCCTTGGGTTTTGAACACCAAGGCTCACATCTCTCTGTAGCTGAACATGCTCACTGGTGAGTCCTGAAGCTTCACAGCAACTCACTTCTCTTGCAGTAAAATGGGGTTATAGAAATGCCATAGCCCAGTCCAGGGGTTATCACAAGAGCGAGTGCTTCCCAGTCTGGGAAAAATTCATCTGTGAGTATCCAAGGAAGTGATTAAAAGGTCATCATTTCATATCTCAATTATGTTTTATGGAAACATTGCCATATACACCTTTCATCCTGATTAGGCGACACAAGGACTAAGTATTTACTCATATGTTGCCTCACAGATCTTTTACAAGCCTGGAATAATTTGCAAAATCATGTCCCTGGTGCGACATCATACAATACTCCTCACATACCACCTTAAATGCACCCATCTACAAACACATTGGTTGACATATGCTTTTGATACTGTTTTAATTCACATTTGGTCTGTGGGTGAACAGCAAACAATGCAAGGCCAAGACCCAGAGGTCCATGTGAGGTCCTCTGCTAAACCCCATTGTCACCAATGGTTGCCATCTGGAGTCACCATTGTCACCATCAGCAGCTGGTAAGGTAACCGGCAATGTGCTTGAATAATCAGAAATTGCCTGTCTGACCCTATGAGATGAAGTCTCAGGGTCATGCCACATAGAGGGTGCCTCCACCCCTTTTTTGTACTCACAGCCCTCTTTGGTGTCTGTGCACGTAGGAGCCTCCATCCAGGCAAGGCACTGTGCTTCCCAAAGCAGAACAGATGGAGATAAAGGAGGTAAGATATACCAAAGGGCTTTTAAACTGATTGTTAGCACTTCAGGGAGAAAATTAACATACCTCAAGTTATTTGGAGAATGCCTACAAGCCCAGCTCCTTAGCACAGTCACATAGATCATCGATTTAATGGGTGTTAATGGGCTGGTGTCTTCAAAGCTTTTCAGTCAGCACAGATGCTTGCCCTTTGACAAACCACTTTGATCATTTACACCACTAATTATTTTTAATTCAGAAAATGTCATACAAACTGTTTGAAATGTGTTGTACCACCAGGCACGGTATTGTTGATCACCTCCCCTAAACTTCTGCAAAAGTTTGGTTCAGACATGTAAAGAGAAAACACAATTAATATAAATTGAGCTGTAAGTTAAAGTCCCCTTTCTCCTCCCAGGTAACAGTAGATGACATTAGGCTAAGTTGTGCAAAGAAGTCGAGACAAGACCACAATATTATGGTCATAAATCACAGTGTCTTGACATAACCTCATTTACAACATGCACTTCACTCCCTTGGCCCTTGCCATTACACAGGAAAATGCAGAGAGGCTTCAAAACCAAGAAGCAATTGCAGAACCAAAGTGAAGAGAGCAGAGACCCTACTCACCCATAGTTGCTTTCCAGTAGCAGAAAACATTTTTTTTAGGCAGAATGACAACTGTAGAAATCTCTTCATGTCACACAGTCACTATACATTACATCTATAATCCAGTTCAGAATTTTTCAATAGTTCAGCACATTTTTCCCTTATAAAAAGAACGGCTCTAATTTTCCTGGAGCAAAACAAATAGGGAGACCATAAACCAAAGCTAACCCCAAGTTTGGATCAACCAAAACTACCAGTAGTGGCACTAAAAGCACTTAACTTGATGCAAAGTTAATCTTTGAGGGTTTTATTTCAGCAAGAACAGTTACAGTGTCTGAAACTCCAGGCAGTTCAGCTGCCCGACAGCAAAACTAATAACCAAGTTTTTACACAATTCTATGTTGTCATAGATGAGGCAGGGCAGAGTAGCTCTGACTGCCCCTCACTTCGTTTCTTGACCTGCATTTACTGCCCAGCAGAATGTTTGAATTCACAACTGGTGAGTGTGTCACAAAGGACATCTGGGATGAGTAGTAAGATTTTGCCTACTCAAATAGTAAGATTTTACCTAGGGTTCCTGAAAACATTCCTTGGGGTGCAGCAGGAGGTGTGAGTAACGCTGGGTTTGCCAGAACCACTGCAAAGGATGCAGCTGACGAGAGAGACAGGTGAGGAGAGATGCTTGACTCTCCCTCCAAGCAGCAACAGCTTATCCTGGAGATGCGCTTCCATGGGCAAGAATTCCTGGATAAAATCTGTGACTCCACAGAGGTGGAAAGCTGAGTGGGAACAGCATCTCATCTCATGTCTGTGAGCAGACAGAATCATCTAGAATGACACAGTGAAGTTTCCCCTTTCCAGACACATAGGAAGGCTCCTGGGAGCCTTCTCTCTCATCTCCATGAATCTTCTCCATGCAAAGGGAGACAGATGACTGCCGTGGGTGCTCCATCAGTAGCTCCAGATGTTGGTTAGGAGATAAACAACCACCTTGAGATGTGCAGGAGTCCTGAATGATCCCAAAGACCACCAAAAGGTTAGGAAAACGCTTTTGAAAGGATAAGGAGGTATTTTCTTCCTAGTCAGATCAGGTTCCAAACATTTTTCCAGATAACAAATTGTTCTGAAATAATTTTCTGGTAATTTAAGGGGTGTGGGGTGTGGGGGTGGGGAGGGGTGTTCTGCTAAAATTACAGCTATTTAAAAGTATTTCCTGTCAACCACTCCATAGCTGTTTTGCTAGGATATCTTAGGCTAAGATAGTCACAGACCAGTAGAAAATACAGAAAGAATATAGTTAAGAATATATCTCCTGTTTGATCTTACATTGGAACGTGACTAGTGAAATATTAATAGGATAGTGAAAGTAGAGGTACAGTAATCACTCCTAATTAAAAAATAGCCGTAAACAATCTATTTAAATGAAACACAACTTGAACGACTGAGAGGAGGAGGTGGGATGCACCTCTGTAACGGGCCAGATCAGCTTCCTGCAGTTCCAAGCTGTTGACATGATCCCAGAAGTAATCATGTTGCTGTCTAACCAAGGAAGATTGATGCCTATCTGTGCTGACAGACATGCTGATGCCTCTTTTCCCTGGGTTTCCAAGGTTATGGCTTGACAGTCAATTAAAAAGTTCTGCCTTCCTTGACTAACTGTCGTGCTTCACTGGCTTTTTTTTTGGTTTTTCTTTTTTTTTTCCTCTCCTCACTAAACACCCTCCTATTCTCTCCTTGATCACGGGGATTTTATTAGCACCCTGTTGCTGCAGATGTTTTTGGGTGACTTTCTTCACAGTCTTCTGTACCGCAAAGGGGGGCCATGGCACCTGCAACTGAGCATCCCCCCATGTCTCCTGCAAACATAACAGAGGACCACAAGCATCAAGACCCCTCTCATTTACACAGTTGAAGCCACATGCCACAAACCTGCTGGGTCCCTGGCTGCCTACACCACCCCTGCCAGAGATGGACTGACGGGGTCTGTACCCAGAGCGCTGCCCTCTCCCCTTCCTGCCAGCCGCTGCTGCCCACGGTGCAGCCAGTTGCCACGGTAGCAGGATTTGAGAGTACTGGACGGTGAGGGAGATGTCAAAGCTGCACATTCCCAGCTTCATTCTTCTACCTGTAGATGGCATGGATATACCTTGTTATCTGAGGCAGCTCTCCACCTCCACTCGCTTAGTAAGTGGTAGAGAGCATCCCTTTTAAACATGAAGTACTATCTGGTGGGCAAAACAACCCCCATCAGGTGATACAAAACATCTGCATAAAATATCTACTCAATACATCAATGCCTCCAAGGGCATTGAAAATAATAAGTGAGAAACAACTGTAGGAACTGTTGTACTTTGCAATGAAGTCTTTACACGGGGAAGATTTCCCATGGCGAGTGGGGCTGCCTGCAGAGTGAGAAACAAAACCCAAGAGACCTCCAAAGAAACAAGCAACCAGGAGGAAACCATCCGTGTGCCATTCAAGCAACACGAGGTGTAGGACTGCGCCTGAGAACTCCACTCACTGGGACATCTCCCAGCAAATACTGCCACTGAGGCGAGATATAAGAGGCTGCTCTAGGAGAAGTAGCCTATCTGGTTAAATTTGCAACTATGCCTGTGTATGTTTGGGATGGTTAAAAGTATTTAATTGCCTCAATGTTTGGAGCAGCAATTAGAACAGCAGAAAAAGACAAAAACTGTAGCAGCGTAGCTGTAAGGAAAATGAGATGCCGTAGCATTTCTGTAATTCCCTGTAAACATCATTCTCTAACTTTAACCAGCTAAATACCTTTGTAAATCAGTGCTTAGGCACTCCTGAAAAGTTTATCCTTATCTACAAAGCACTCACAATTTTTCCAAAACTCTGCACCTGATTAAAACGAGAGATTTACCCTATGCAGAAAGCAAATCTCCACACTAGTTCTTTAATACCTTCACGTAGGGAACCTCCAGAAGTGACTCTGTGTCTGCAGGAAGCTGGTGGAAGTTGTCTGTAAAACCCTGCTTGCTGCAACGCCTCTCCTCTACAGAGGAATAATAATTTGGGGCACTCCATTAAACTGCAGTGTTCAGAAGCCACAACGCAAAGACTTCTCACACGGCACCATTAGCACCTACTTGCAATGCACCAAATTAAGTGTGTAGGCAGGACTGTGGAGAAGTGAAGTCAAAATAACTCATACTTGCAGCTACCTGGGACACTGCTTAAAAGACACAACAGAACTCCTGAACATGCCTTAATAATTCCCACATATAATTTTCCACTATGCTTACAGAACCAAGCAACTTGAGGTCCCTGCAACTCCTCACTTGGCCAAGTAACCTCACCTTAAAGCAATGGCTATTTGCTGAGAACATATCCCTGTTTTACCTCTCCCTCTAGCTGAGGGAAGCTCTGCTAGTCATTGCAGGACAAGCACATCACACAGCCTTTTGGAAATGAAAGGGAACTTGAAATCTGGGCAGACTTCTTACTGCGGACATGCCAAAAGTTTGAGGAATGGAGTTGGAGAAGAAAGTATAAGCATTAAGTCATGCGTACATTAGGGACAAGGGTTCACTGTGCTCTGTTATTTTCTGCTTCTTTTTATAGTTGAGGAAGGGGGCAAAGAGTGACAGATTAAAAAAATTACAGAGAGAATGATATTTTAATATAGTAGCTTCTGTATTTTGAGTTTTGAAAACATGCCCATACTCTTCAATGAGTCTAAGGACACTAACCTCTGCTTTAAGTGACTGAGAAGATAACTTGTTCATATTCATAAAATTCCTGATTTACTCTGGGACATGAACCATAATGAACTGTGTTTATCCTTTAAGAAGGATGAAATGAAGCAACTGGAAATGCAATTAATTTCCTCATAATGTGTAAGAAGCTATATAGGCAATTGCACCAGTTCCGCAGGGATACTATGTATGTTTAGTCCCCTGCATCAAAATTCAACCTTGTTTTGGATAGAAAGCCACAGGGGGAAATGGGACTGGAAGCACAACACCCTTCTACAGACATTTCAAACATCCAGTGCTGTGTTTTAGCCAGCTGAGACGTTTCAGCTCAAATCAGGACATTACAGGACCGTGCCAACAGCAGTGAGTTGGTTCCCTTCAGTCTTGTATACCTAGACTTCATCTGAATTTAATCAAGACAAATTTCCACTGCCTTTAACATACTATATTTGAGTTTATTAAAGACCTCTAGTTTGTGCTATGCAAATTAAGTAACTACAGAAATGGAGACAAGCCTTTCCAAGGAAAAGAATAATTAAATTAGGTTTTGGCTCTATTTTGATGCTCACTTTCTCAAGTTTTAATATGAAATAGTTTCTTACCATATCCTTATGTACTCCTTCTCCAATTCTGTCCCTCATTAAGATAAGTGCACAAGTTGTTGTCCTCTGTAACCATTTAGGTCACAACTCATTTCTGGCTTTATTTTTAATCCAAGTTGATCGGTGTTACTGCATTGCCTCCCTCTCCACAAGAAAATATCTGCCCTTATCTGTCTGTCCAAAAGGGTCATCTTGTCTGCTTCATCGCCTTCAGCTTCTTACAACCATTTGACTTCTACCAGAATGAATTTTATCAAGTAAATCAAGTGAATCTACTTTTCTAGATGATATACTGTGATTCCACTGAAGACATCCAGTGAAAATAGCTGCAGGTTTACTTTGAAGACTGGAGCCAAAGTCCTCACCTTCACAGAGAATACTGCCAATGGCTTTCAGGTCATGCAGCTTTTTGCCCCATGGTCTTGTGCATTTCTTAGCACTGCTGCCAGGTTTCATGCACATCTTGCATTACACAGGCAAGGTACTATTATAAGAAAGGCAACAATCAGTGCTAACTATTCTGCAGGTTGAACATGCTCATGGGATGCTGAGGTGTCTCATGTGACTTATGCCAAGTGTTCATTTCAATACCAGATCTACTGTAGCTGGAAACAACATCTTCAGTGCCACCCCAAATCTCACATTTTAAATATATTTGAGCAAAGTTGTCCTATCATTCCACTAGCAGAACAGCAAAACTTTGTGGCATTTTTTTCCAAATTACACTATTTTTAGTAAGGTACAGAGAGTCCTTTGGATTCAGCCATACCCCATTGCTCCACCCTCAATCCAATTGAATATCAAAACAACACAAGTGCTAAGGGCACAGAGGGTCACTTGGGATGAGCCAAGATATAAGTAATTCGCCTCTTGGGCACATCCAGTTCTTGTCCTTTGTGGAGGTTTATAGTTGCATATGCAGGTCTATCTTAGGGTTTTTGAAGAGCTTAACCAGCATGGCCAAAACAGCTACTTACCAGGAGCGTACACAAGTGAGGTAGCTCACTCCAAGGTATTTCACTCCTTGTGTCTGTTCCCCTATGCCCTTGCTCTTAACATCAAAGAGGTGCCCCTTGTTATGGTCAAATCTGATGCCAGTATCTCAGACTATTTAAAGTTGGGGGCAACCAAATTAAAGTGATTATCTCCTCAACCATAAGCAGAGCAGAGCTATTTCCTACAATTAGTGGTCCATGAGTCTTGTGAACTCAGCTACAGGCTCCTAGGAAGAAGTAACATTTTCCATTAAAGTCTCCCTGAAGATCAGTAAGTGTCAAACTTTGAACACAAGCACCTTCATACTGTTGTTAGGCCAGAGTTTCCAGAAAAATTAAAGCTTAGGAAAGCTGCCTAGAGAAAGCTGATTGTGGCATTGATCACTAATGCCCCAAAATCAAAGGGGCAGCTGTGAAGTCCATGAGCATCAGAGGATCTCTTGCATGAAGTGAGACTTTGTTAACAGCGCTTTTCTCTGTGCAGAATCATTTTTGGGTCTCACAGCAAAATAACTTGGCTGAAGAGAGATATCCGCAGGCATCAGTTATTATTCCATTTCCCCTGACACCCATTAACATCCATTAGTGTTGGCTTCTTACAAAACTTGGAATGCTATGAGTGTTCCAGAGGGCTGGAAAGAAATAAATAGATGGCCAGAATAAGCAGATGGCCAAGAAGCCATAATCTTGCATGTACCCCAAGGAAAATCTCAGGAAGGCTAATATGATACACAAACAGGAAAGAATTAAAGGAAGAGAAGATAAGTGAGCATCCATCAAGACAGCTCTCTCTTCACTGTGAAGTTATCAGCTCTGATTGATAAAGATCCCTATATGCTGGCCCAACAGTTCTCAGGGTTTTTACTTCAGTGAATGAGAACACACTCCTGGTGTTACAGGACACCATGGTCAGCACCACAGATCAATGTAAATCAAAGTTGAATGAAAGATACTTTAACTGACCAATCACAAGAAGCAATTGTAACATCATCCATCATAAGCCTTCTCACACTACAAGCTAAGTTCAAGCAAATCCCTCTTGATTTCTCACAGACATAATGAGACTACACAGGAATGGATACTACTGGTCAGCTGGCAGCAGCCTCGTTAGGACTGTGAGCCCCAGCCAAAGCTGCAACTTCATGTTAATGAAACGAAGATACGGTGTCTACACAGCGTGGTACTGGATCCAGTCCTTCTACAGAGCAATGGACACTCACTTCTGCAGAATGACTCAGTGATAATGGTCAGCTCTAGTGTTAGCAGTTATCTCTCTTCCTCTACTATTGCTTGGGCTTGGGAAAAGCTGCTCCTACACTTCCACAACACACACACGTCTTCCTTCAGACCGTTTCTCACAAAAACCCTTTTTGCAGGACCAAACTTACAAACAGCAATGCTCACTGCTATGACCTTCTCCTTCCATGTTTCCTGTTCTGCCTCACCTCAGCTCACTTCTTCCACTTGGACTAGAAAGCTTTGGGGGATGAAGGCCATCTCTTGCCCATGCATTACCACACTCAGCCCAATAAGGTCCCAGTTCCTGACAAAGGCTGCTAAATCCTACACATATTCCTACTAGACTCTCTTTCCCAGTTTTATAAGCTAGGAAAAAAAAAAAAAAGGAGGGGGGGTAAGCAATTTCTCAGCCATACCCAGATGTCTGAACTGCAACTTTCACAGTAATTTCTTTATCCACTGTGACTGTATTTGTCACTCACATGCGTGTCAGCACAGCGGGAATAACAAGCCTGTCCTAAGCAACACCGCTGCTACTCATTTGCACAAGGCTGATGGACAGAACCCAACATGCCTCCAGACTGCCAGAGCTGTGTGACACACCATCCAGCTTTTAGAAAAACCATCATTAAGGATTTATTCATCCCCCAGAAGTTGTGACAAATCAGAATTGCCCAACACTAGAGCATCAACCCCACATTTTGCTGTCTCTCATGTTCCAGCTCAATGCATCCCTCCTGAAGTGACAGGACATACAGATACAAACTGCTGAGCCAAAAAGCATGTATCAATGGTGCTCAAAACCTGTTCCCTGCTGGGAGACTCCTCTGCTTGCCAGTGAAATGCTACACTGAACTCTCCCCACAGCTCCTGTTGTGGCACCAACAAGGAGCAATCCCAGATTTTAGACTGTACTCAACATAAGAGCTCATCCCTCTGGGAGGTTTTAGAGCACAGGTCAGACCTGCTCCTCACACCAAAGGTGAAGGGCAGCACATGGCAGGGTGGCTGCCTGCAAAGGTGGCCCCGATATGCTCAGGAGGAGGCATTGTGCAGATTGCAGGACCAGACCTGTCAAGAATAGATTCAATCTGTAGAGGCACACAGTTTTACCAGGGAAAAACATCTGGGGTCAGTAAAGGCTCTAATGCTATAACACTGCTGTCCTCTTTTCCTGATGTAACCCTTACCAGCAGTAAAATCACTGGAAGCTAGGAACAAGCCCAAGAATCCCTCAAGAAAGAACCAATATTAACAAAAGAAGGTGACCTGTTAAGTCTAGTTAAAATTAAAAAAGAAAAAAAAAGGATCTATTTTATTCTTGGCCTTGAGGCTTAAATCCTTAGTCACAGCAGGACAGCACAAAACCACAGTAATCTTGCCTCAGGGACCAAAGATGAGCCATATAAAAATGATCACTTGGACACTCACTGATGGTCCTCCCACATCTGTCCATACTCAGCCTGGCACCTCTGTTATGGAAACAGCCATCTGTCCCCAGTTCTGTCAGGTTACTGGCCTTTTCCAAGAAGTGCCACAGCAAACCTGGTGGCTCTGCAGCTACACACCTGCCCTGCCTTCAAAGCTGGAAGATGACTTCCAGTACCTGGCAAGTGCCTGTAAGAAAGCTGGGGAACTGTTCACAAGGGCAGGTAGCGATAGGATGAGGGGTGATGGTTTTTACCAGGGAAAGGGGAGATTTAGGTTGGATATTAGGGAAAAATTCTTCATTATGAGAGTGCTGGATCAGTGGAACAGGTTGCCCAGAGAGGTGGTGGAAGCCCCATCCCCAGAGATACTCAAGGTCAGGCTCAATGGGGCTCTCATCAACCTGATCTAGTGAAGGTGTCCCTGCTCACTGCAGGGGATTGGACTAGATGGCCTTTAAAGTTCCCTTCCAACCTAACACATTCTATGATTCTATGACCTTCCCCCCCACCCCCACATGTTCCTGATAGAAACAAAGCCCATTTTATTTACCAACAGCAACCAAAAGGCAGGATTCAGAGCTACTACTGTAGAAGAGTGCAAAGTCAGCACATAATTTCAATTACTGGGGTTAGACAACCAGTTTCCATTACTGCTAATGGGATTTATGCATCCGTTCTACTGAGCGCGTTACTGAAAATCTGCACCTCAGTCTGAGCCCAGAAGTTTTTAAGGCTATACAAAGGAAAGAATAATGTAGAATAAAATGCAAATAGACTGAATTTTCTGTTAATTGCTGCCTTTGCTTTGGGCCATTTGCTGTGCCCCTGCCTCTCTGGAGTTACTCTTTTCAACAGCTGTCTCTGCCCACTCCAGCGGTGAAGCCCTTGTCTGATGTAGTCTGTCAGCTCTGGGTTCATATCTTGCCTGTAATAAGCAGTTCCCCTTTCATACCTCTTCCCAGTAACTGAATTAATATAGAATGGGGAATCTCTTCCCTCTGCCATTTCCTACATGGAAGGCACAGGCCTGGAGGAACACACCCTTGAGAGGTGATGGGAAAGAAAGTCTGCTTAATTACACCACGCTGCCACTGATGTTCAGAAAGTTCACTATTGGTTTTTTTTTTATTTTATGGTGCTAAGAAACAGTTAAAAGCTTAAATGCAACAATGAAAATGAGAATGTCAAAACCTCTTTGTCTCTTGGACTATGTCCAGAGTAGCTGTGTTTATTAAATAGGAAACCATGACACGACCACCTGTTTAGCAAAGTCTCTGCAAGCCTCTTGCTAACCTTTGCGATTCATTTTTCTTAAACTGTTTGTATACACAGGAGAGCTCAATCCTAACTGGAGCCTCAGGGCTTCCTGGTAATTTTAATAAAAAAGTCAAACTGAAAAAGGAGTGATTGTACATTGAGGCAGACTGCAACGCTCACAAGAACTGCGATGCTGCAGCACGGAGGAATGCCGTAAAGAAAATGCTAGAAATTTTCTTCTTGATGCTCAGTTTGGTCATGTTTTAACACCAAGAAATCTGTGAAGCTGATACTGCAGTAATGGAGTGTGACTGGATGTTTGGATTTGAGATGGATAGAAAGGTTACAGGTGAAATCACACGGAACAACTGATCTCTGCAGTTGTATCTCATGAGGATGGGCTCCCACATCCCAGCTGCTGAGAGGAAAATGGCTTTTGAAAATACCATCCTCCTCCTTTACTTTGATCCATGCTTCTCAGACACAGCCCTTTACTCCACACACCCGCCTTCCCCAGCCAGTTTAGTCGCTCTAAGAGTATTGACACCTTCAATCTTTTAAAAGCACTCAACTGTATTTGTTTAAATGTCACTTAAATGTCATCTGGATTAAATTTATATTAGCAAGGCACAGATATCACTCCACACTGTACTAGGTCCACTACTGATCGAAGCTGCCCCCAGTAACACAGATGCTATGTAGATGGTGCTCCTCACACCGCTGCACTGTGACATCTCAGCAGTCCAGAGTTAGTTTTCACCAGGAGCTGTGGTGGGACACAGTCCCAGCTGTGGGACACAGCTGACCCAAACTAGCCAAAGGGATATTCCATACCTTGGTGTCATGGTCAGTATATAAGGGGGACCTGGCCAGGGAGGAAGGACTACTGCTTGTGGACAGGCTGGGCATTGGTGGTGAGCAAACTGTTCTGTGCATCACCAGCTTTCTGTTTTCTTTTGTAAGTACTGTTGTATTCTCCTTTTCCACCCCAGTAAACCACCCTCATGCCAACCCATGAGTTTTACCTTTTTCTTCTGATTCTCCTCCCCATCCCAGCAGGCTAGGGGAAGGAATGAGCAAGCAGCCACATAGTGCTTAGCCAGCTGGGGCTAAACCATGACCACAGGCCACTCCTGGGATCTGTCAGAGGGGCATAGAGAGACTTTTCCAGTTTCCTTTAAACATTAAAGTAGCATAAACACACCTTAGTGTAACAATCACAGCAGATCAATGTTTAAATCAATGTTTTAAATGTGAAAGTCACAACCCAAATCCAGTGAAGAACCTGGCAAAGTTGCAACAGCTTAAATACCAGTTTAGCAAGTATGGGAAAACAGAAGTTTGATCTCAGCCTTGTAGTCCAGGTAAAATTCCACTTCCAGGGCAGCCAAAAAAGCAGAAACCACATCTTCAGCCATGGCATTAACAAGAGAGGCATCTTACCCTGTCCCATAGGTAAATACAGTCTGGGACAAAAGGGACACCCCATACTGTATGATGTCATGCTCAGCATACAAGGGTTGGGGGGGGTGACGGGATGATGGGATATGTCTTCCCAAGTCACCATTACACATGATGGAACCCTGCTTTCTTGAGGATGACTGAACATGAAATATAGGAAATAACTGAACCCAAATTTGGACAAGGAGTCTCCATAGGTAGCTGAAGCAATTGCTAATAAGGTTCAGTCACAACTCCTACTCCCCTTTGGAAACTTTCAGCCTGGCAGTTTTGCCACAGCAGTGCACGCAACAAGGACAGTACAGCTGACAAGACTTGCTTTGATCAGTATTTTCCATTGACCCTGGCAGATGTGAGACTGAGGGAAAAAAAAAAAAAGGAGGAAAAGAAAAAAAATAAAAAAGAGCTGGAGGCGAAGCAGGTGATTGAAACAAGGCTGCAGAAACAGCTAATGGAGAGTTTGGTTTGGGAATAGCAGAGGTGACTGAAAACAAGGAATGATATACAGATGAAAAGAAAATGGAAGTACATGCAGAAGCATCAAAAGACCCAATTCTTGTTCCAGCTTTCTCAAGCATGTCATTTTACCAATTGCATTCCCAGTCCCTGTGTGCTCAGACACGAGCTGCCTTAAGGCAGAGATAATTTCTTCCTACAGCTCTGTACAGCCCTTAGCACAGTGACCATAACTGAGACCTATGGCCTCTGATGTAATACAATTGTGCATGCCCTAACAAGGAATAGGATGTACTAAAAATATGTGCTCAAGTACAAAACTAAACCAGTAAAAAGGTAAATATTCATCCTGGAGTTGCATTAGTGGCTGGCATATACCCAGTCACTGTGAGGGAAGTGGGGCTGGGGAGAGCAAGAGGGAATAAAGCCACTGTCTCTGGGGACTACCTGAGGCTGGTACACAGCCTGTGCTGACTACAGCCACATCCCACACCCTGTACAGTGCAGCCCCACGCATTCCACTGCACAGCAACTGTGTGGGGAACAGGAGAGAGCAGGAGCCTGGCTACCAAAATTGTACACCCTATCATCACATGGGAGGAAGAACAAAGCCCCAGCACACTAGATTCACAACCAAGCCTGAAGAACCGGCAGCAAAAAGGATAGGAATAGGGTTTTTTGTACTTGTAACGTGAACATTTCTATGGTAAAAGTCTGAGAAATACCTAATCCTCTTTTTAAAAGGAAAGAAGAGACTTACTGGTCATGTCTGAGAAGAGAGCCCTACTTCCAGACACATCATTCATAGCTGTTTCTGGTTTCCTGACACCAGCTTTCTGCCTACCTGAATGGGCAAAAAGACACCATATAGCCAAGGTGAACACCACAGTCAGAAAAGACATTCTGCAGGACCCCCTCTTCCTTTACAGGCTCCACCACTGCCTCACAGAAGCAAACTTTGCACAAGGCTGAGATACAGTTAATACCTTGCTCAGAAAAAAATCTTAGTGATGTTCTAAAGACAGAAGAGGTTGTTTTTCCCTTCATTTGCTGTTCCCCACAAGGAAGCATCACAAATTCAGAGGCATGATTTCAACAGGCATTCTATCATTCTAGACCAGGAAAGAGGAACCACTACTGATCCCTTCAGGACAGACAGTAATCAGCATCCGTCTGCTGCCCTTCCTCTGCGGCAAGAACGCTGCGGGATCACTGGTGGCCCTCTCTCCAGGACAGGGAAGGAAACCACAAAGTAAAGACCCCCACTACCATGCAACTTGTAGCTGGAGTCTCTCCCAATGAGAAATTACCAGCATTTCCATTTCTTGCCCAGTGCCCACACATGGCAGTTCAAGACCTTCCAAAGGCTGTATTCTGCAGGAGGGGCTTGGGATGCCTTGTGTGACACTGCAGAGCACTCCAGCCCTTTGCAGAGAGCACCACCACCAGAGTCAGTTTGGAGACCTGGTGTCAGGCAGTTTACAGCCATGTCAGGCCCCAGCTCCTGCTCACGTCTCTACAGCCCCCACAAGAGCGTCAGAAGTACAGGCATCTGTCTTAATTTAGGATTAGTTGGGGTGGGGGGCGTGGGCATGAAGGACTGTTGGGCTTTTGGTATCATGCAGGTGTGAGAGAGTTCCTCTGCACTCTGAAATAGATGGTCTGCAGATCAGCTTCAAAAGCCCTTAGTTTTCCACATGCTCCTGTCCTTTAGGTCACAGAAACCACTTTAAAGTCAGCAAGGGAAAAATAACCACCCTGTTGTCTTCCAACAACTAAATGGGGCATACCCTGGCGCTGACAAGAAGATTGAAGGTGGCCTCCATGCACTGTGAGACGACAAATCCCTCTATTGGCACACATTACCAGCCCAACCGCTCGCATGCGGACTAGTGCAGCAGCGTGAGGCCTCTGGGTGACTGCCGAGCCAGGAAAGCAGGAGGGGTGAATTTACTTGCCCAGACACTTGGGATATTTATCTATCAATCACCAAGGAGAAAAAACCATTTAGTGAGCTTAATTCCAGAAATATCTTTGTATACAGAGAGAAGAGCTGTGAAAATTATGTAAGTTAAAAAAAGGGAAGGAAGCAGCCCTATGGTTGCATACATGGAAGCCAGTAGTCAGGGCCACCTGCCCAGGGTCAGTGTACCCCAACACCCCATGTGAGTTATCCCCCTGCAGCTGGGGGATTTCCTAACCTGCCTCACTGGAGCAGCACATCGCAGTGGTGCAAAGAGCACAACTGAAAGAGGGGATGTAACACATGAAGCAAATCATTCATCTTCTCAAGAGCCTCAGCAAATTCTTTCCATTTCCATTTTTAATACACCACCAAATATGGTGAATTGAAGGGAGGCTGTGAAACCTTACTGGTGGCAGGGAAGAGGAAGGAATAGCCCCTTCATATTTTTAATTAACTCTGCATCAAATACCAACTAGTAGTTTATCACCCCTGCTTCATGGTCCTTATCCAGTCCTTGCCTTGCTGGCTGTGATTGGCCATAAGTGGGCCACATTGGGGACACAGCACAGCACAAGTTGCTGTGTCCCCAGCCCAAGGAGGGGTCCCATCCTCCCTATCCCACCACCCACCAAACCCCAGCAATGCTGCTGCCATCAGCGACGGACCACTTATGCACAGCTATCAAACTGCCAAGGTGGGGGTGTCAGATCCTGGTCCCGTGACACACTGCACCCACACTGAAAGTTCACCACCAAAAAGGCTCCAGCTTCTTCCAGGGACCCTGTGAGGAGCCAGCCTAAGGACTCCAGAGCTCCTCCTCATCCAGGAGGCTGCCTGGAACCCAGGAACTATTGCTCAACCAACTCAATTTAAAGATCTAATTAGTGGGATATTGTTTCAAAGCTCATAAGCAGTTGGACACCTAGTTATCACTCAAGTCATATTGGAGTACTGGTCCCAGTCTGCCCATGCCAACATTTTCTGGCAGCTGGATGTACTAGCTTGGCACCCTGGGAAACTCAGTCCCCATGTTTGAAAACTGGACCCAGAGGTGGAAATGTGACTTAGTAAGGAGACACAAACTGTGCTAAACAGACAGCAGCATATTTTAATTTTTCTTTTCATAATTTTCCTGAGCTCGGCTATCCCTGAAATCTTTTACTAATGAAATTACTTCAGCAAATTTCTCAGGAGACAATAAACATCACAGCCTCATTTGGCATAAGGGAATTCTTCTAAGCTGAATCGACTCTCCTACATTAAAATTGAGATCTGCTGCTAAATACTCTGTCTCCCCCACAGACCGGACTATAAATCCAATAATAAACACAATGATATATTTACCAAGGAACTAGAGGGCAAAAATAATTGAAATAATCTGTTCCTAAATATATTTCAGTGTTGGGAAAGCAGAGTCTGCTTCCTTTTCTGATGTAAATACTTTTTCCCAGTCCTAGTGTCCTTTAGGGACGACTTTAGCACGTGGTGGGAAAAACAAGTATGACCCTGAGAGTGCCAAACCCATGGGTGCTCCTTATCAGCTCTCCACATGCTCAAGGAGAGGCAGCTCCTGGCCAGGGCACCCACAGCCACTGGGAAAAGCTGGTACTGGGCAGGCTCATCTCAGAGGTCTGGATACCTTACATGTGGATGCTGGAGTGCTTTACACACTTCCCAGCTGCTTCCCCGCTCCTTCCCTGCTCACATTTGTTATATACTGACCTAGCTGCTCATCTTTATTATCCTTCCATGCTTAGAGACCAGCAAATGAAAGGAATTAAACTGGAAGTTCATCAGCTCCTGTAGGGTCAGTGGGCACCTTGAAGCCTTCAGGAGGCAGGAGTTACACTGCTGCTTAGTACAATCTGTGGTTTCTGAGTTTGATGCAAATAATTCATTGTTTCAGTTTTCTGAAAACAAGAGCAATAACAATAAAAAATATGTGGTGATCAGTAAAAACATATTCCAGCCATCCACATGGTTAATTTTCGTTAATTACGTGAAGGACTATAGACAGTATTTGTTTTCTATCTTGCTATGGATACTTTGTGTGAGCCATAAAAGTGATTTGACTTGGAGGAAAAGAAAATATCTATGGGAAGTGTTGCTGCCAAAGAGAGAAAGAGAGAGAGAGGCACTTGTGTTCAAGCAATAGAGCAACATTTTAAAGATACTTAATTTAAAAAGAAAGGGTAACAACACTCTAACAGCACTATCTGGTCACAGTCCAGTCAACTTAATTTCATTTAGGACTTGAATATAAAATTGGGTAGAACATTCAAAAGTGAAAGTCACAGAATCACAGACTGGTTTGGGTTGGAAGGGACCTTAAAGATCACCTAGTTCCCACCTCCCTGGCATGGGGGTGAAGCTCCACTAGCCCAAGCTGCCCAAAGCCCCATCCAACCTGGCCTTGAAAACTTCCAGGAATCCAGGGGCAGTCACAGCTTCTCTGGGCACCCTGTGCCAGGGCCTCACCACCCTCACAGGGAAGATTTCTTTTAACATCTAATCTAAATCTCCTCTCCTTCAGCTTAAGGCCATTCCCCCTTGTCCTGTCACTCCATGCCCTCTAACCAGCCCCTCTCCAGCTTTCCTTTAGATCCTTTTGGTACTGGAAAGCTGCTCTAAGGTCTCCCTGGAGTCTTCTCTGGGTTGAACCACCCTAATTCTCAAGCTTGTCATCATAGGAGAGGTGCTGCAGCCCTCTGGTCATTTTTGTAGCCTCCTCTGGACCTGCTCAAACAGCTCCACACCTTCCATATACAGAGGACCCCGGAGCTGATCGCAGTACTCCAGGTGGGGGTCTCATGACAGCAGTGCCAGAATCACCTTCCCCAACCTGCCAGTCACACAGGTTTTGATGCAGCTCAGGATATGATTTGCTTTCTGGGCTGCAAGCACACATTGCCAGGTAATTTTGAACATTTCATCTGCCAACATACCCAAATCCTTCTCCTTGGAGCTACTCCCAATGTAGCCCCACCCAGCTTGTGTTTGTGCTCTGGATTCCCCTAAATCATATGCAGGACCTCATACTTGGCCTTGTTGAACTTCAGGAGCTTTGTACAGGCCCATCTCTCCAGCCTGTCAAGATCCCTCTGGGTATGTGTTCCCTCCAGTATGTCAACCACACCTCACAGCTTGGTGTCAGCAAACATGCTGAGGGTGCACTCAATCACAGAATTGGTCTGGTTAGAAAAGACCTTTAGGATCAAGTCCAACCACTAACACAGCATTGCCACGTCCGCTGCTAAACCACCTCCCTAAGCACCACATCTATACATCATCTAAATACCTCCATGGTACTCAAGCCCTTTGCTTTCCCCTTGGATTACAGAATCACAGAACATCAGGAGTTGGAAGGGACCTCGAAATATCATCCAGTCCAACCCCCCTGCCTGAGCAGGATCACCTAGATTAGATCACACAGGAATGTGTCCAGATTGGTCTTGCATGTCTCCAGAGAAGGAGACTCCACAACCTCTCTGGGCAGCCTGTTCCAGTGATCTGTCACCCTCACAGTGAAAAAGTTCCTCCTTATATTAAGATAGAACTTTCTACGTTCCAGTTTGGAACCATTTCCCCTTGTTCTATGACTATCCAACACCAAGAAGAGCCTGGATCCATCCTCCTGACACTCACCCTTAACATATTTATAAATATTAATGAGGTCACCTCTCAGTCTCCTCCAAGCTGAAGAGACCCAGCTCCCTCAGCCTGTCCTCTTAAGGAAGATGTTCCACTCCCTTAATCATCTTGGTGGCTCTGCACTGGACTCTCTCAAGGAGTTGTATGTCCTTCTGGAACTGAGGGGTCCAGAACTAGACACAATACTCCAGGTGCAGTCCCAAAGCTTTATTCTCCTCCCCATCTCTATATTCCAGCTCAGGAGGCTGGATACACAGAGAACAACTGGTCTTACTGAAGAAGATTGAAGACTGAGGCAAAGATCTGATCCCTACCAGAGAAACAGGACAGGAGATTGGTACAAAATTAAAACAGGAGAGAAAAATCAGAACAGTAACAGGGCTGTATCTGAACACTTGGACTAAGTGAATGGACACAACCCCTTCCTCATTCCCCTTCTCCCCTCAGGAGCACAGAGGAAGTAATAGCATATGCAAGGGTGGTATTGCAACTCCTGATCCTGCCTGTCCAGAGATGACAGCAAAGGAGCTGTGAAAGGCAAGGTAAGAGTGCAAAGCAAAGCTGCAGCTGGAAGCCAAATTCAGAGTCCTGCACAGTCAGTCAGGTCCTTCTCATCACTTGCACAGCCCTCAGGATGCTCTTTCCTGGCTGTCGCCCCCCGAGAGGTGACACTTGATAGTGGTGTAACTGGAAGAGCTAGACCTCTGCTAAGGAGTATTCAGAGAGGGGAGAAGGAAGACAGCGAAAGCTGCAGTCACACAGCACGTCTCTTCTAACCCAAGGACAAAACTGCAGACAGCTTGAGTCTAAGAGACAAGCATTAAAAGGCAATTTAAAGAGTTTTAAAGGAAGAAAAGTAGGGCAAGATACTGCTTCTGCACTGCAGTCCATGTTGGATGCGGTGATCCTGCACAGATGGGCTGGGGCAAGGCTGCTGTGATGCTGCACAGACCTTCACCAGAGCTGACAAGACCAGGACAATAGAAGGGGAGGATCTGCTTGGAAGGACTTGCATGTGCCTGCTGTGCTCCTGAGCACTGCCCCTTGCTACTGCCCACGGCGCGGTCACACGCTTCCATGTCAGCGAAAGAGCTCTTTGATTTCCCAGTGTGACAAACTCTTCCATGCTAAGAACAAACTGGTGCCTGACACAGCACTTCACACCACAGCAAAGCATGCTGAGCCTCCCTTCATGGAGGGATGATAGCCCCATGACCTATACAGTTATGATTCGTGCTCTAACCATACTCCCCAAATGAGGCATTAAAAACATAAAACATAAGTCAGAACATGTTAAAGGCAAACCAAAGCAGCATTCTGGAATTCAGGAAGATTAACCTTCTCTTTCTGCTTCTCTAAGTTCTTAAAATAAAAACACAGCCCTTAGAAACAGGCATACAGGGTTTAACGTGCAAGTGTGTCATTAAGAGCTGCGTTCCTTTGGCAGACAACAGACATAATGAGATATGTATTTCCTCTTAATGTCTGTGTACCCAGCCATAAACACCCAGTGCCACCACAGCTCTCCCTGCCTGCTCCCTGCCGTTACAGAGAGCCCTCGAGTTCCCCAGCAGCCACGTGCTGCTGTTTGCCGGCGTCACAGGCAAGCAGGGCACTTGGGGATTTCACAAGCACCAAGTGAATCCATTAATTCTGGAACAAAAGTTGCATTTTCAACCCTTGCGCTCACCATAGCAGTAGCAGCACAACCCACAAAGGCCACCACAGGCCCCTCTAATCCTCTCGAAGATGAGATTTGCAGATTTACTCAGTCCATGTCCTGCACTGGCAGCAGACAGGGCAGCTCCCACACACAGACATATTTATTTGCTTATGCTGTAATTTCAGGAGTGGCTTAAGCTGACAAAGAACCTCTAAAAGTAAAGAACTGGTTCTTTTCCACTTCCATCCTCCCCTTCCCATACTCTGAGAGAAACAATACCAAGGACTGATTCAAAACTCTGGTGGTTTTTTTTACTGCAGGCTGATTTTTCTGTTACCTGTTAGCCCAGTCCTGTCCCCTGCACAGCTTCACCAACACCCCTGCCAGTGCCAAGGGGAGTCTGGGGGTCATGGGGCAGGAACAAGCAACGTGGGCAGAGAGACTCCGCAGCATCTCTGTGCTGGGTTGTGCACTGGTTTCAGCAGATATTGGCTGCCCTCACCATGGAACAGGTTCCCCAGTGGTTTGCCCCCACAGCCCAGCCCATGTTTCCATTGCTGTCTTTGTGCCAGCACTAGACTGGCTGAAAAAGAAACTCATGCACAAAAAGCTTTTCCTCTCTTTTTGGCCCAGCTTAGAGACAGGTGTTTACCCCAAAGTAAAGTGGTAATTAAAACACAACATTAGGCTGAGAAATCCAACTCGTGCTTCAGCAGAGATGCTGTGAGTGTAAAGGCGCCTCAGGATATGGATTCAACACCAAGCTTGTCTCCTGGCATTGAAGTGAGCCAAAAACACCATCAGGGTGGAGCATCCCATGTTCTCTGCTTGCTGGGCTCCCACCTGAGCTGGTTTACTTCATCTGAGCACATAATAGCTTCATGAGTCCTTCGTGTCACGAGTCCTCTTCTCACACATGGCCACTAGCACCCAGCAAGCAGGGAGCAGGCTCAGGCTTTGTGGCTGAAGCAAGCCAGCAGTGTGGGGTGGCAGCAAGAGCTGTGTGTTGGTTGCTGGAGCTCACACAGTTCAGGAGCTCACACAGTTCAGGGCCTTTCAGCATCGCTCTCAGAGAAAACAGAAAAGAAACGTGCTGGCCTTGGCCAACAGCTTCATTTAATAAAATGTTACAAAAAGCCTTTAACTCACACTAGTTTGATGGACACAGCGGTGTTATCAGCGGAGTCACCCTCCAGGCGTGCTGCCAGCAGATGTACTTGTGCAGCGTGGAAGTGCCCTGGTAGCACATGTTGCACCCCAAACGGGTGAGGACAACCACCACACACTTGTCATGACCCAACAGCCCAGAGACCTTGTAACAGCAAACAAAGAGCAGTCTGAAGATAAGCTCTTTGGAGGAACACTGAGGCAGATGTGGTTAATTAGCCAGAAGAAAAGCAAATTAAGAAATCCAACCCAAAAAGTAACAAAGCTGTGACAGCTCCCACGTCACAGCTAACAACAGAGGACAGGCAAATGTAACAATCAGCAGCTGTTCAGCTTTGTTTCCCAAGTCATATTCTTCACTAAGCATTCCAAGACACCCTACTCCTGGTATTACCTTGGAAAAACAATGCAGAGGAAGACGATGTGTCCAAAATCTGTTCTCACAGATTTCATGTGACCACAGTGGTACCCCCAAGTGGCAAAGTGACCTCACCCATGAAGGCAAAGAGGAACCAGCCCTAGTAGGGATAGCCTCAACAGGAGGAATGAAAACACAACAGAATTAATCAAGAGTAAAGCCCTGCTTTAATATAGGGTTTCATTTTTTCTATTGGCAAAAAAAGTTTTGTGCTCTTTCTGGACTTTGTTCTGAAGTAGATAATTTCAGCTTTGAGAAATGTTCCTATAAAATTGACTTTTAGGGTCTGTCTAGACTGGAAAACATTTCTATCTTGTTTTACAGCCAGTTCTGCCTAAATGATTTCTAAATTGGTTAAAGTCGTCATTTAGATTTTAGATAATCTAAAGCAAACAGGCTTTTTTTCCCTGCACTGAATTCAAAGTAACCTTAAAATGTCCATTAAAGCTAACACAATAAAGATGTTCAGACCACCTGTAATCCTGTACACACAGTTTAATGCTGTGGCTTTAGCATGAACTTATGTTACTGATTTGAGCCTTGTAGAGGATTCCCCCCAGCCATGGGAAACCCACACGGGTCGGATGTCAAATAAGCAGGTTTCCTTTCATGTTTTACCTACAGCATCACATATAGCACATTTGAAGACATAAATGAAATTAACATAAGTAAATAGCATGAAATTGGAAACTGTTTTAAAATTTAGCAACTATATCAGAAATTACTAAAACTCTCAGGAAATTGTCAGCACTGGAAGGCAGAGGCCGGCATATGTGCAATTCTAACCAATTATTTTTCCTTTAAGTGATCTAAAACTAGGTTGCACATTAGCCTTCAAATTTCCTTTAGGTTTATTCAAAGACAGAAAGCTTTAAGAGGTCTTCATCTGCAAAATTGCAAATAAAACACTTGAGAAAAGCTTTGGCTTGCCCAAACCAAGATTCAAGCAGGTACTGAGTTAGCCGGAGAGGAATCACCTTCTTTCTTTTAAACTACAGAAGGTAACAGCTACTGCCAAGAAAGATGAGGCCAGCTGGGTACTGACTATTGTGTGAAAGAGGAACTGAGAACAAGCTATCAGAAAAAAAAAAAGATTGTGCTTTTTAAACCAGTCTTGATCAAATAAAGAGCTGACCAAATCAGGCTCTTGGTTGAACATATCTACATCCTCTCTCCGGACAGAGGGTATCTGTCAGCTGTGGGGACATTCGCCCCAAGAAAGACATTTGAGCCATCCTTCCTGCTCCCTCCTGACAATTTCTTCCCTGGCACAACCCCAGACATTTCTATGCCAAATCACATCTCAGTCCCCCATGTGACATCTGACATGGGTAGGCTGCAGGACCGCTCACCTGGCCTATAGGGCTTCTTTGCTCACAGACCTGTAGAATTGTTTAGGCTGGTAAAGACCTTTGCAATCATAAAATCCAAGCATTAACCAAGCATTGCCAAGCCCACCACTAAACCATTTCTCTAAGCACCACATCTACATGTCATCTAAATACTTCCAGGAACTCCACCACTTCCCCTGGCAGTCTGTTCCAAGGTTTGACAACTCTTTTGGCGCAGACATTTTTCCTATTATCCAGTCTAAACCTCTCCTAGTGCACCCTAAAGCCATTTCCTCTCATCCCATCACTTGTCACTCAGGAGAAGAGACCAACACCCACCTGGCCATAACCTCCTTTCAGGTAGTTGCACAAGAGCAAGGTCTCCCCTCAGCCTTCTCTTCTCCAGACTAAACCACCCCAGTTCCCTCAGCCGCTTGTGCTCTACAATCTTTGGCAGCTTTGTTGCTCTTCTTTGGATACACTCTACCACTTCAATGTCTTTCTTGTCCTGAGGAATCAGTGCAGCCACACCAGTGCCAAGTACGGGGTAGTTCATTAAGGGTCAGATCTATTGTGCCTCCTTACTACATTTGCACCTACCTCAGGACAGGAGCAAAGGTGGGTTGAAACTGCCTCTTCACTTCCCCTCCCAAACATGCTCTCATCCAATGAAAGACCTTGTCCCTGGAGTACTTTGCTGCTCTTGTACTTTAATTGGTCCCAAGTTATTTAGTTATATTCTAAAAGCCAGAAATTACAAGCATCCATTCACCACGCCTCTTTCTCTTCTCTTCATCAAATTCCCAGTTTTATGTAACTGGATATAAACTAATTCCTGATCATGAGATTGAAAGAGAACATATGCCTTAAAATGCAAGCTCAGACTGGCTTGATCTCACATAATCTGCTCATTAATCATAATTTAATCATTAATTAGTGTCTAATTCCTTGTCTTAGAGTTTGTCTTTCTTGACTCCAAATTTCTTGGCCTTTGCCAGTTTATTTAAGTGTGAAAGAGGAAGGGGAACAAGGCTGCTATGCTAACAAATACAATATCAAATTCTCTGTCTGAACTTAAGTGGTTGTTATTTTTAAGCATTCTACTCTTTCCCAGAGCCCATGTTTTTGCAAACCTAAATCTCAATCCTGGTTCACAAAGTTAGGAGAACGTTGTATTTGTTTTTCTTTTGCCTAAATGGGTGTACAAGTCATTGAAATAAACAAGTAATAGCCAGTAAGTAATGAAAGAAGATCTTCTTGATGGTTCCAAGAGTGTCTCTCAATAATCCTTCATCATTTCAAGAAAAGACAGAAAAAATCTTCACATGAAGTTTGAGAGTTAGAGCTTGGCAGTCTAGATGTTGCTGAGAAAGGCAGAGAAATCTCATAGGCCATGTAAGAACTGAAAACTGGGAAATTACTTGTCAGTAAGTCATTACTTCCTATTTTTTAAACCCTGCACAAAACAAGTCGCTGCTAAAGCCTTGTACATGATGGATCTCTCCAGCTGTAGTTACTGTTCATGGATCTGCTTTGCAGGCAGTCTCAGAGAGCCCAGGACAGCCTCAGTGTTTGCATAAACACTTCCCTGAGGAGAGATTACCAGCTTGCTCACAGTAAACAACATGTTTTTGTTTGGCTAAATGTGAAGCCTGAGAGCCATGTTCTAGGACATCAGGTTGGTTACTGTCCATGCTGTCCTCATTACAGCACCAGTCTCTGGTGCTACGCAGAAGCAGAGATGCACATCCCTCTGCAAGATGTTACCTGTGCCTTGCAATGCTCTGAGACCAGCTGCAAGCTCGAGTTAAAGGCTTCATGGAAGACTGAGATGTAGCAGGACACAAAAATGTCCAATTTCTACTGGTGTTGGAACTGGGGTGTCAAACCACCTGTACCCAGGCTTCCCGTGCACAAATTACCCTCGACAGAGTAAAGAAGATCTAGGTAGAGATCCACCAAATGGCTTTGGAGTTTAGCAGGGCTATTCAAGTGATGGCAAAATGCATTAGACAGTCTTGACTGAATTGCCCCCTTCATTTCTGCTTTAACTCCACTAAGCCTAAAAGAGCATTTCCCTGATCTTCTCAGAAATACCAGCTCGTCCTAATGCTCCCCTACCCACTGGCCACAGCATACTGAAGATATTTTTGTTACAGTCCTGACTGGCTATTGTTCAAAACAAAGAGATTAATCTGCTGGAAAGAAGAGACGCCAAAAGTGAACTTAAAGTAAATGTCATCTTCTCAACTACACAGTTCAGCCTCTTTGTAATCTGTGTGCTGCATAAATCCTGCATAAATGAACTGGCAGCCATATTCATCCTCACAAGTTATGTCCACGTGAAAACGTGAGAGTCCCCAAACATAGTGGGTAACGTTATGTTCATTTTGCACACTGACTTTGTGGCATTTAAGGAGTTACTATCTCCAGCAAACAGAAGAGACAGAAACCACATTTGCTACACAACGTGGAAACACATTCAGCATTCTACCTGGGCTCTGCACAGGGCCTGAATTCACAGTGATGGAGCCCACTCAGTCATACAATGTGCCCTCAGATCAAGCTGCTCTAGCCCTGCAGTGTAGCAGCCTACTTACAAGTACACATCACCTCTTGTGACAGCACCCTGCAAGATGCTCAAAGTTACAGAGCTGAGGGATGTAATGAAGCCAGACCCATTTTTGTCAAGCTTGCTAGATTAGCTTAGGGTACAACGAAGGAAGCCCCATGTACTTATGCTAGGCCAAGTGCTCAGGCCCAGGGACACCATCTGAAGCCACAGACTTCAGCACATGCAGGTTTCTGAAACAACTCTTCCCACAGCTCAGCACTCTGTGGGAGACAGACTACACATAGGTTTTGGTTCCCACAGCTTGCGATCAAGACCCCCACGGCTCCTACAAACTAGCACTCGGAGCACTTAATAACTGTATGGAAGCCCTTTGATAAAGCCCTGGCAGTCCTGCTAAGCGTAGAGCTACAAGAAATCTGAGGATGCTGCAAGTTTCTTTTAAGCCTATTGAGATGTAAGACATCACAAGGAATCATTGCAGCCTGAGCTTGAACCCAAAATCCTCTAGTAAACATTGTGAGGATGTGCGTTAAATACCAGACTGCTCTGATGACATCCCAAAGACACCACCATACCCTACTCACAGTCCAGGCACTGGTGAAAAGCAGAAGAGAACAATACTCTGTGTCCAAAACAAATAGAGCTAGTGTGATCTTGGAAAACATCCTCTCTTTTTGGAAGCCCATCACTGAGTTTCCAGGAGGCAACAGAACAGATGAAGCTACCTATTGCTGTCATTGAGGAGCCCCAGAGAACAGCTGCCCATATGGTGCATTATCACCTCCACTTAATAACCCCCCTTAGAAGAGATCCAGCCCACTCACCAAGCCTTGTCCTTCCAATCAACTTGCAGAGCAGTACTCCAACCCCTACAACTCTGTGAATCTGTGATACTCTCCATCAGGACAAGACTTGCTCTCATAGCTGATAACACTGATTGATTTGACTTAGCTAACTTCTTTTTCTTTTTTTCTAATGTCTTCCATTTTACTCTTTCTTCTGGGATTTATTGGTACAGCATGCACTTGCAAGTGATACCAAACAGTTTTCCATTAATGCCCAAAGAGGAGGCTGCTGCTAGCTTGTTTTCTACACAGTTTGAGGGGCTTTTCTCCTTTTTAAAGAAAATTGGATAGCTGGTGATACTAATTTCAGATTCAGATCCTATTTCACACAAGCCTGCTTTTCTCCTCTGATAAAATCAAGCATAATGCACACAGAATATTAAATCCGAGGAAACTTCATTTCTCTGTCATCGAGGGACCTCTATTGGTTCCTGTGCCCTTCATCTGATATTCGGTCATGTTTCAGTCTGAGTTCAGACTTCTGAGCCGTGAAACACCTCAGCTCAGATGGGACTGAGGTACTTAAAGTCTCCTCACCCAGGATCAGGGGAGGAAGACTTTTCTGAGGAAGCAGATGGCCAAGGAGAACATTTCGCCCTATTCAAAAGCAAGTGTATGATCATCAGAGCTGTTCATTTCAGACACCCCCTCTCCGCTGCAATCATGCAGAATCATGTGTTGCAAGGGGTCTGTCCTACCAAGTCTTGACATTCATTACATAGACTTTTTCTTAAGTAATTTGAGAGCATTCCTCCAACCACCTCATAAGTTCCACTTTTAGTGTTCAAATGTCAAGCTCCTACAGAAGCACATCAAATGAACAGCTTCACTATACTATGCAGGCTGTTAAAGCTCTCCTCTCAAAATTTAGTGTGTTTTAATAGCAGTGCAATATGTTTTATTACCATATAAATCTCTGATAATTTTTTTCTTTAACAAAGTAGCTCCAACCTTCTGTTCCAGAACCAGCTCATGCAGCCACCTGCATTAACTCATTGCATCATGCAAACAGGGTGCTGGTGGCAGGGCACACAAAGCAGAGCCTCACTCCACACTTCAGAGCTTCCCTGTCATTTACAGGGCGACTAGGGTAAACTACATTTGAGATAAACCACAGTCATCCCTTTACTGCTGCAGAAAGGTAAGCTGTCAATCAAGATGAGGACCACCAGCAGAGACTTCATCCCCAGAAAACTTGCCTCCACAGGTGACAAATCTACTTTGAACAGAATTAATATGAGTGCCAAGGAAGATGGATGGAAAAGCAGCTGAGGCGACTTTGGGTTACAAAACTCACATAAACATCAATCCTTGCCTTCCCACATTCCTTAATTAAGGCAAAAATATTGGCAGGTTCTCATCCATGGCATGAATGTAGTAGGTCAAGGTACCAGGCACCAGATTAATTACAGGCAGAGCAGATATACATAAATTCTCAGCACACAGCAAGCCCTCTCTTTCTGAAATACTGCTGATTTTTTAGAGATAAATATGGTCTCTATGCAGTTCTCAAATCTCCATTCCCTTCTTTGTTGGCTGCTCCATTTGTGGTCTGTACTGGATGTAACTTCTCATGAGCTGCATCAAGTATTTCCCTATTAACTTCAGCAGATGCAGAAACAGCTGCTGAGCTGGCCCAAGGCTCCAAGTTTGGGTTAAGGAGTAGCCTTTAGTCCTCACGAGGTTGCAGGTGCTCCATCAGTCTTGTTAGTGTTACAGCACTCACTGTAGTTACAGACCAGCTGGCATTACTCCTTCCAACTTCTGGACTTTAGCTTAAAAACTAAGTATAACCAATAGTGTAGATTCAAACATCCGAGTTTTCCAAACCCACAGCCGAAGAAGGTCGAGTTCATTTCTAACATGCTTGCAAATTGCACGTATCTTTTCAACATCAATTCTGTGCACCAGAACATAAGATCTCAACTTTAAGTAAATGTTATTCTGCATAATTGAAATCATTTCAGTAACCCACTTTGTTTATTCCTCCCGAAACATCCATTTTCTAGTATGCTTCAATAAAATGGAGCTGCAAACCTGATGGGGGAAGATACAGATATACCCAGCTCTGCCAGGAAAATCTGTAATGTTTTACGCCTTGGCAAGATATATCTGTGCCTAGGGCACCCACTACACACCCACGCTATGTCTTTTAATTGTTACAGGCCACTTCAAGCTGGTATCTAAACAGTCTTTAAATGTTCTGGATTAAAAGAGAACTAAATGTTTTCTGAAGACCCAAAGCACCATAGAATATTTTAACTCAAATAAAAACGATTGTGGTGGTTCACTCCAATGTGTCAAAACTACTTATGGTCTTACCTCCCTATTAGCTGGTAGAATTCATGAATATTCAATGTTATTAGCTATTATGTTCTCAGGGCAGACATATCCAGTCCTTGATAAATTATACATGGACTCTTTGCAGACAGCTGAGAAAGCCAATTAGCCAAGTGGAATTTGCATACCAATCGAGGAGAGAGTGTCCCATGTTCAACCACCATACAAGCATCTTAGATTCACACTACATCTGTAGGTTGGTTTTGATTTTTGTAAACCCTCCCCTATAGTTATTATTATCTTAACTAGAGCTTTAACTAGTAGCACATTTGGGAGGAAACAGATGCTGAGAGATGCTGCCCAGCACCCATCCAAGCAGCACGAAGCTCAGGGCATAGGTTGAACCTGCTTTTGGAGCCCAGGAACTTGGCTGCAGCGGGAAGGGTTTGGGGCTGCTCTGCCTGAAGCTCCCAGCTGCCTGTCCACATGCACCTGCCAGAGGCACTGCAGGCACACAGGGACTTCCCAGACTCACTGATCCAGGTGGATTCTTCAAGTGAGCCTGTGGAATAGGTAGAGAAGGACCCAGGAACTTCCGACTCCATCCTAATGGGTGACCTCATGTGCACAGCAGACATGGAAAAACATCTGCAGAAAGCACAACAGCCTGAAAGCCAGATCAGGAAGTTTAGCAATCAGGAAAGGGAACCATAAAACACCTGGAACATCATAACAGGTCAGCAGAGCTGAACCAGCTGTGTCACCAAGGCCAGCCCAGCACTGCCACAGCTGCTTTGCAAAAACAGCTGTGAATCAGCACCCTTCTCTGCCCATTTCTCAGTCATTATGCTCTTTTTCAGGCCACATTCACTTGCACTTGTGATTTATATTACCATGCTGTGATCCTTGTGGTCTCAGTCTACTTGTGCCTGTAATTCCCCATTTCCCTCTCTGCAAGCCCCATCAAGTCAGGAGAAGCTGGGACCAGCTCCGTGTTGTATTTACTAGCTCAGCAGCCATCTCCTGTGGTTGTCCCATGTGGGCTGGCATGGGGCTATATTTAGGGCATGAAATCCCTGTCTTACCTCTATAAATGCTTTAAATGATTCATCATGGGGAAATTAGCAGCCCTACACCACCATGAAAACAGAGAGAAAGATACTTGAGGGAAAACCGCCAACAACCTTCCTCTCCAATGGGAGTTTTAATTGGCATCAGCATTCTTCTACACTCAACGCCAGTATTTAAGCGTGAGAAGGCGTATAAACAGTAAAGATGAGGCATGTGACTGTGAAAGCCATATGGGAAAGTGCTGGTCCCTTCTCTTTCTGGTATCAGCCTGTATTTATTGCAGTGTCTCTGTTTACCACTCAAGGTTTATACAAACTCAGCAAAGAGGGTATTTGCAGTCAGCTAGGAACACACAGATGGTTGGCTGCTGCAGCTCAGCAAATGGACAACACCCGTTCATGATCTGATCTTGTAATTTTGAGCATGGCTGGACAAGGTCCTGTTCAAAATGCCATACCCAATAGTGCAGGCAGAGGTCTATTCAAGCACTGATGCCAGCTGGAGATTGCAATGCTTTACAAGGTACCAAAATCTTGTCTGGCAAAGACCTGGTCCTTGCCCCCTCACTAGGCATAGAAGGGTCTGGAGGACATCACTGCCCACAGCCTCAGGATCCATCAGCCACACCTGAAGAAGTCACTTGTTGGAACATGCAAACTCTTCCTCTGCAGCCCTTAACTGAGCAGAAGCTGTAGGCATCATAAGCCTCTGCTCTTTCAAAGTTTTAGAGAACTTGGGTTCCCAGAGAAGAGAATGTATAAGAGAACATGGAAATACAAACAAAACAAGCTCATCAATGGCTGTGAGCATTCGTATTCACGATTGGAATCAATTTTGATAGCAAAAAGACATTTTGCAAGCAAATAACCCATTTTGCAGTCCAGCGCGTTTTGCTGTTTTCCAAAAGAACAAAATGCACTGAAACATAAAGCTGCAGTGTGAGAGCCATCTGTCCTGCTCACCAGCAAAAAATAAAGATGATATTTCTCATGCAGTTTGATTAAATGCATACTTAAGGATTAGAGCTATCACAATCTACCAATATATCAAAGATTCTTGTTGTGGTCAACTGCACTTGCACTCTACCTCTGCATTCCCCAACCTTGGCAGGCTGGGTGCAAGCTGAGGGCACCAGGAGCTGGTTCTCTCACCTGCTCTGTAAACTTGGTTTTGTCTGTATTTGCCACCCTTGCTGCTCTCTCCTAGTCATGGTATGTGTCCTCCAAGAAGGGCTGCCAGCATGATCTCCTGGCCAGGCCACATCCAGAGCCTGTGGATCTCTGTGGGGTCACCATGCACCCTGGCCTGAGTCACAGCCATAAGGTGCTCCCTCAAAGTCACACATGGATGGGGTTCAGTTCCTACAAAGAAAAGAATGACTGCATTGAGTAGCTTCTCCTCCACATCCCAGCAAAAAACAAGGCAGGACTTAGCTGAGCACAACTAGAAAAGGATAATAAGATCCCTCTGAGGCTCTGGGGTTCTTACAGAGAGCTGAAAACACAACCACCTCACAGAGCATGAACACAACTGTCCAACCACGACTGGTGGGACATCTGTCCCACCCAGGGAGTCCTCCTCCCTTCAGCTCTGGAAAAAAATCTCATCTCTCCCCACAAGTAGGAGGTTCACCTTCCTCCAAACCTCCTTCACAAAAGCAGTTTCTCTTCTCAACTTGTCATGTTTCAGCACTGATAACAACCACTTAAAGATGTTGCAGGGGAAAAAAAAAAACAGACCTTTGTGGAAACCCCAGACTGGTGCCTGTCAGTTTTGAAGGTAAGAATTTAATTGTCTCAGAGAAAAGCTTTGATTTGCCAAGGCTAACCCTTGTCCTGTTGTAAAACCCAACTTAAACCAATCTCATTAGTCACTGTCCATGATCAACTAAAGCAGGAATCATGACTTCAAAAGGGAAAAAGAAATCCAGTAACATTAATCTTTCTGGATAAAAAATATGGAGAGAAGTTGTTTGGAATGGATGTTTTAATATTTTCTGTTTGCTTTCCCTTAGGTAGCCAGCTGTGAGCATCAGGACTCTCCAAACCTGCCATGAAAGGTAATGCCATCCAGTTTAAGCATTAGGAGCTTAATACAGAAGATGCCTGAAGACACCTGTATTTGTACCTAGCAGACCTGAAAGAAGAAAGCTGGTTGGGCACTGTTACCTTAAATGTAAAGTGCAAGAGCACCAAGCACAAAACACAGACCTTGCTTCTACAGCTTCCAGCAGCCTGCTGAGCTCCGGCGCTGAGCCAAGACAGATCTCTACCACCAAATCCCACCAGTGCACATGTGAGCCAGGGCAAGAGCAGGAGCTGCAGCTGCTCCAGCACTGCTAAGCTTTCCTGGAATTAACATCCCCACCAAGGCAAGCAAAACACCTCCTCAGATATAAGAGCCCTCAGACAGGCTGATGTCAGGGGAATAAAGTAGGAGCCCAAGTTGCCTGTCCCAAGCACCACCACACACTCCTGGCTGCCTCCCAAGGCCAATGAGGCTGGATGCAATCAGCACATTGCACAAACTCCTGGCTCTGCGGGGATGGCAATCCCAGACCATTTCAGGAACACTGTGCAGAGGCTACAACAGCTCCAGAATGCCCAGCTTGGGTGGCCACAAGGGCAATCCTGAGCTGGTGGCTCGTGAAAGCTCTGGCACACAGAGGAGGGGATGCAGATGATGCTGCGACTGAAAGGGGAGCCTGTTTGCACCTCTGCAGGCAGAGCAGACACCTGATTAGGTTTGAATACTGGCTTGCACTAAGCTTGTGTCATCAGCAAGGATAATTTGTTGCAAAAAGTATGCAAAATAAGTATTTAAAGGCTCAAGATCCAACTCTAGCAGACATACTCTACTTTCTACCACAAACTTTGCAAGGATTTGCTTCTTCAAGGGGTACCTCCCTTTTTACCAGGAGACCACTAACAAAGCACTTGTACCCCAGTGCAGCAGGGCACAGGCTGCTGCAGCACACCAGCAGATGAGCCATTGCAGCTGGTGCTGTGCATGGCACAGGGTTTGGCAGCAGCATGGTCACACCAGTGTGAGAAGCACAACTTGTACCCCACACAGCTCCCAGCATGCGAGGAGATGATTACATTTACACACCCCTGTCTAGTTAATCTTGTTAACATATTTTGCAAGATGGGAATCCAAATTCAGATTTACTGCAAGACTGATGTCACACCAGGGCTGCTTCCACTGCAGGATGTGTTAGGAGGAAGCTGTGTTATCTCTAGCAGATCTATTCTACTGGCCCCGAATGGGTCAACACTGCACAACACAGTGCAGCAGCCCTGCACTGTGAATGACAATGCTCTGCCAAGCCAGAGCTGTACAGCTGCTGTGGTCCATGGAATCATAGAATCATAGAATTTTTAAGGCTGGAAATGACCCCTAAGATCATCCAGTCCAACCATTAACCTACCGCCACCAAGTCTACCCTTAGACCATGTCCTCAAGCACTGCATCCACCCATCTTTTAAACACCTCAAGAGATGGGGACTCAACCATCTCCCTGGGTAGACTGTTCCAGTGCTTGATGACTCTCTCAGTAAAGAAGTTCTTCCTAATATCCAACCTAAATTTTCCCTGGCGCAACTTGAGGCCATTACCTCGAGTTCTGTCACCTGTTACTGGAGAGAAGAGACCAACCCTCACCTCACTGCAACCTCCTTTCAGGTAGTTGTAGAGAGCAATAAGGTCTCCCCTCAGTCTCCTCTTTTCCAAACTAAACTTCCCCAGCTCCCTCAGCCTCCTCGTAGGGCCTGTTCTCCAGACCCTTCCCCAGCTCCCTCAGCCTCCTCGTAGGGCCTGTTCTCCAGACCCTTCACCATCCTCATTGCCCTTCTCTGGACACGCTCCAGAACCTCAACATCCTTCTTGAAGTGAGGGGCCTGGCTGGCTACGGGACAAGTAGGCAGCAATGATAAAGAGGAAAGAAAACATTTCCTCCTTCAGGTGCTCAGATCCAACTACAAAGAACTGGATGGATACCATACAACCATGATAAAACCTCAGTCATAAAGGCATTTATACCCTTGAACATCCAAATGCTCCACAGATGCTGGGAGTTCAGAGCATGCTTTGCTCTCCCATCACCTTTCCAGCTACTTCTCCCTGTACCAACAGCTGCAATAACACATTAACAGGGGAGCCACTCCCCCGGACTACAATCCATGCCAGCAGCAGCTCAGGAGACAGGGACCAATTCAGCCCCGACAATTACCTCGCTAATATCCTGATAATAATAAGCGGACACAGACAATTAGCAGATGGGGAAAGCTCTGTGGTTTCATTCAGTCCTCATGAAGTAAGAGCCCTACAGAGGGAAAGTCTCTCCAAACCAGCCGAGGCAATTTGTGTTTGGGTTTTGTTTCCCCATGTGCAGAAATTACAACTGAAATACTGCTGTAAATCAGGCGGTTACAAGAGCTCCCACAGCCCTCTGGTCATGTCAATCATCTGATTGCCTTCAGTGAGAGTGTTTCCATGAGTGCGGACTTTTGGCAGGAGGAAAGTTTGAACGATGAAGCACTTGCACATAATGACAGATTCATAGAATAATATGAATATTTATATACACTGGCATGGGAGCACTAAGCTTCCCATACAATTATTTATGTGCTCTGTTCAGGCATGCCATTCATCTTGGCTACCTTCAATTGAGCAGCTCTGTGGCTCGCAGAGGCAGTCAATCCAAAATGGAGCAAAGCATGGTCAAGTGTGCAGCAGTGCTGATTCAGTGCCACAGCTTCTGCAGAAGGAGGCCAAGGCAGCGAGCTCAGGTTTCACCCCAGCTATCCAAGGACCACAGCAGTTCACTGCCCTCACCGCCAGCTTTACTGGATGGGTCCCTCACACCCCCAGCTCTACTTTCGCATGACGCCAGAGAGGGTTCCCACACACACACCCAACATCCCCAAAGGACCCAACGAGGCTGAGGCATGAGGCAGAGCTTGAGAACACTGTGCTCTCTCTCCAGGTTTGTCCATGGGTCAAACACACCCTTCTTCAGTGCCAAAGCAGGTACTGCCAAGAGAGCGGGGTCAGCAGTCAAGCCCAGACCCTGTAGACCTGGTGTGCCCACTTGCTGCAGTCTGCTGCAGGAGAAGACAGTATTTTGCTGTTGTTACTTCTCCAAATCCACACTGGCAGCTGGAGTGAATCCACAAAATCTGGCATGAAGCAGTAGAATACAAATGTTTCAGGGAAAAACTGAGACATGGGGCAAGGGGTGTGAGCACACACACTGTGGAAAAGGTGTGGATTTCCTACCCAAGAAAACCAGCCTGGGAAGGCATAGATCATGGTGAGGTAAGAAGCCTTACAGACCTACTTATGGTATTTGCTGAGGTGTTTTGTTGGGTGATTTTTTTTTTCTCTCCTATCAGGAGTATGTTTGTCTTTACAGAACAGAAATCAGCAGAGAAATACTCCCAGGCCTGTGGCGTGGGTGGCAGCCTGAGACTTTCATCCTGCCAGAACTGTCAACTAAAACCTAGAAGGATGTTTTGTTGGGTGATAGGGAAGGCTGCATTCTAGCAGCACCTACCCCATTTCTTTTCTCTGTTGGTTTCTCCTCCCCCCCTCCTCCAAACAGCACTGCACCCACAGACTGTCAGCAGCAACAGCATAAGAGGCTTAAGCCGGGAATGGAGCCTGCCCTCCGGTGTAACACCCTCCCCATTACCCCTGCCATCTTGCACAATCAATAACAGCTCCAGCCGCGCTGGCACTCCGCTAGCGAGGAGTAAAATGATGATGGTAATGATGATGGGGTAGTGGAAACATTCCTCCCATGCACATCAGCAATCTGAACTCACTCATGTGCTCTGGAGGCATTAGGATAGATGTGCTCTGAATCCAGAGCGATTCCGATCGGGCAGCGGAATAGCTGTGCAAGCCGTTCCGGCCATAACCCTCACCAGTTAATTAAAACATCAGGCGCTTCCAAATTGGTGCCCTGTATAAAACGTTTCACAGGCCCTCTCATTCATGAAAACTCGCAAGACAGGCTGCAGCAGTGACAAGGAGACAGCTGTACAGTGCAACAGAGATCTGTTAAACAAGGCAACTTTATAACCTCCCTTGGACCAGGGGATTTCAAACGAGGGTTTCTGGACACTTCCCAGGCTCACTTTTGGCTGAGCTCAGTGTGACAGCTCGGGAACTGACAAATTTGATGTTCCTTGAGGGGAAACAAGCCCAGGCTCAGTCTTCTTCAGTGTCAAATGCTAAACAGTGGTTTGCAAGCACCAGACCCGTCACGGGCCGCTCTGCAGTGGGACTTGCCACTAACCCCACAGTCAGCATTGTCTGAGAACCCAACTTAGTGGGCAGAGCACTACCTACCTGAGGGTGATCTGAACACTGTCACCATGGGCAGGCCGTGCCCAGGGAGTCACTGATATCCAGAGAGCAGTTTCTCACTGACTCTCTCAGTACCTCCACAGCCATGGTATAGCACAATATGCTGAGCTCTGCAAATCACATGCGTGCACACAGAGCTGTCCATCTCTAAACCATGCATGCCCAAAACCAAAACACAAGCTTTCACAAGCAGTTAAGTGTCAGACTTCACTGCTCAAAGCTCATTTAAATCACACGGTTCAGACCCATCAGGAATGGGCTTTTTTGCCCCCTCAGTGCTACATGCACCAAACTCAGATGCCAAACCAGAAGCACTTGGCAGCCTGTTTATCAGCATCCTCTGATGACAAATCATACGTGTCAACAGAAACGTACTTATAGACGCTGCACAACATGGCAAAATACACAGTGAACTTTGGTCTGTCTGGCCAGCCAGGTCTGGCTCTCAAAACATAGCATTTAACCAAGAAAAGCAAGTGGACAAGCATTGAAAGCAAGCTAAAAAAGCCATCGAGGAAACTTGTGCTGCGCGGTAGTCTGGAATAGAGCCTAAACATCCCCCAGATCCATTGCTTTCTACTGCACACCAAAACTCAATGTATTGCCTTTCCCATCTCACCAGGGGAGAAGATTTATGCAAGACCCAAGCAGGCCTGAGTCAAATCCAAAGGCATTAAACATACAGAAGTCTGCTTTACCTATCACAATGCAAATTATATCAGCCGTAAGCCATAAAAAAAAGCTCATTTCAAACAACAGTAATTTAACAGAGTTATTCCAATGAGAACTAGTGGCTATATTTGTTTTCTTTCTGATATTGCAATAGCAAACCATGCATGAAGTTTATTAAGCCATGCTAATTGTCTTTCTGTTCTAGTACATTTTGGCCATATGGAGAATCTGGCTGGTGCTCAAAAGACAAAATTGTTATTTGGGGAAAAATATCCTGAAAAGCTTCGGCTGCTTCAAATGTTAATTTCTTCAACAATGCAAATAATACATAATCAAAATGTCAGCCTGGATGTGGTACAACATGTTGGAATCCATCAGAGAGTGGTAATTTGCAAACCCCGAGGAGATACGCGCAGGAAAACAGCTGAGTTCACGTAAAACATTTGCCATTAACCTGAGAGTTCACGCTCACTGTGGAGAGGAGATAACTGTGCTGGGTACTGCACCCATCCAAAAGCACATGCTAATGCTCTGTCACAAAAATCCCTGCCAGACCAGTCAGGACTCCGAGTCAAAGCTGGACATACTAAATCTGTGGGAGGAAATTGGGTCATGCTCAGATCCCCAAGTCTACTTTTCACCATGACCATGGGAGGAGCCCCAGGAAGAACAAAGCCCATTCAGAAAGCCAAGCCCTGCCCTGGGTGTTGGGCACTGAGTGGGAGAAAGGGATTCAAAGGGAATGACATAGATGGCTACAGTTACTGACACCATTTCCATGAATCATCCATTCAGAAATTTTACATGGAGGAAAAAAGTCTGGTAGAAACCTCAGCATAGAGAATCCCCTAAATGTTACATATGAGTGATTTTTTTCAGGTGGGGAAAAAAAAATCAGGTGGTAAATTCTCATTCAACTACTATTCACAAGGGAAATCCATCAAAGGCTGAGACTTTATTGAAGTTCATCACTATAAACTATCTTTTTTTAACTCTCCAGACCCTTTCAGCTGCTTAACAAATGAGTATCAATACACAAGATCAAGATTTCACAATCACCTGCACGCCTGGCTTAATTATTTTTATGTAGACATCTAATTTTTATTTCATCAGGAGATGACACAATGTCAATAAGTTAATTCCAAGAAACATTTTACATGCCGTGTTTTTTCCCATCCTCAGCACACTTTGTTCCTCTGCTGCTGTAATTCATTCCACCATGTGAAACAGCAACTTGCAGCAAGGTTAGCCATAAAACAAGTTACTGCTGATAGTCTTATGATATGATCCAGTTATTTATGAAAAGGGATATTTTATTTTATTATTCTCTTCTATCCTAAACAATAAAGTGCTACAATTTGCTGCTGAGAAGGAAGACACAGGAGCACCAAATCATGGTATATAGAACACAGTTAATATGAATAATAGAGTAGATTTTCTACTTTAAAATAGTATTTAAAATACTGATTAGGGGTTAACAGAATTTATGGTTATATCTTTCTCAGCTTTTTCATTACCTGGTTCTGAACTCTTACAATGACAGAATATTTGCTGTATGATGTGTTTTTTAACTCATGGATTACGAATGTTAAGAACAAGCTCAAATGCACAAAACATCTTAAAGCAAGTTGTATTTAGGAGCACTTGAGGAAACCCCCATGCAGACAGAGTTGTTACCATCACAACCACTGCTTTAGGGTATAGAACATCCCAGAAACAGAGGGCAGCTTAATGAAGGCCTTCATCCAGATGACCCAAGGAGATGCTTTCGGACAAGCACCACAGCCTTGCCTGGAAGCACGACTGTCCTCCTCCACTAGAACCCAATTGAGTCCAGAGGAAAAGCAGATGTTTTCCTACAAACAGAGCTTATTGTGAGCCAGAAAGGGTGGGCAGGCAAGGCTGGCCTCCCATGCCTCTGCACAGGCAGCTTGTGCCAGCCTCTCCTCAAGCACATCCCATTCTGCAGCCTCTGTTCTCCTGCCCAGCTGCTGGACACCCACTGCCCTGAAAGATGGGGCTGGACAGTGACTTCAAATGGCTTGCTGCAACCTGCTCCACGTGAGCTAAAGCAAACCAGGCCTGCTTCACACCAAGAGTCTACCCACCAAGTCTACCATAAATTCCATAAACTACTTGAAGAATACAAATGGATTCGTGTCATTGGGGATCCCACAACACTCTGGCACTGAGAGTTGGCCGTTGGGTCTTCTGGACGTTGTAAACAAAACAACAAAAATTGTTGTTCTGTTTACAAGGGTTTCAGCTGACTTTTGGCACAGATTCATGTGCTGCCACCAGACTGAGCATGGTTGATATACGTACACAGCTGATCATATGTGCAGTTGATGATATACATACACAGTTGATCAACGTACGCTCCAAAGAAGTTCAGGACCCCACGTTTCTACCTCCTGATCCAGCTTCCTTCCAAATAGAAACTGCTCAAGGCAATTCTCCAATGCAGCTCAAGCAATTCTCTCAAAAAACCCAACTCCAGATGGCATGAACCATCTCCCAGGAAAAAACAGCATTTGCTATGCAGTGAGAAATGTTAGAGGGCAAACAAGCCCCCCCCCCCNAAATAAATAAAAATCAGATGTTGTCACAGACTCTCCTGCTTAAGCTACATGGGAAGCTCCCATGACTCACTTCTTCAGTCACGCAGCAGAAGAATGAGGGAAGCTGCAGGAGGAAGAGTAACTTTTGTGACAACTTTTTATTCCAATAAAATTCCATTTTCAGCATTGAAAAGGGGTTATTTTTTTCCACAGTACTGGTACACAGACAGGCACTGCAGCCCAGATGGAGACAAGCCCCACGCCATTTCAACACCTTTATAAATGCACAGAAGTGGCTTACTCATCCAGGACCTTGACAGGGGCTTCTTAAAAAGGGGAGCAGCCCTACATGGTTCTCACCCCCATCTGGCAGCTTTGTTAAGCCAGGCACAAAGACCAAGTTTTGCAATGCCTCAGGAATTGCTGGCTGAAGACCTGAGCTTGGTGGAGGTCCCCAGGAGTCAGCTCTTCCACCTAATTCATCAAAACAGCACCCCAGCATCTGCAAGGTGAAAAGACTTCCAGCCCAAACCACCAAAGATGCATAGGAGATGCCCAGAGAGCCTCTTGCTGTCTTACCTAACCTCAGCTCCTTGCAGTCATTTTGCTGCTTTTCCTCATTTTTTACCATTCCTGAGGCCACCCACACCCTCTGGGTGCCATCACAGCACACAGGGCACTGCACTCCACCTTGTGTGAGCCCCCCAGGGTGAGGGGCCACCCCAGGCCACTCCTCCACCCTTCCATTTATCCCACAAAAGACACATTCAGATGAGAACTGGGTTTACAGCCATGGGTTTTCACAAATGGGAAAGGTAAGTTTTAATAAGGAAGAAGCAGGAATATTTTGTGCATCAAACAGCAATTACTGAACATGCTGCCTTCTGAAGATTAAAAGTGTTTTTTAAAAATAATGAATACACCTGGGCTTGTGCATTCATTTGAGTCTTGAAACTCAGAGAATCTGAATTAGCCTCATTTCCTTGGGGAAGATAATTTTTTTGTAAGTTATACATTCTAGAGACTTAATCCGTCACCTGCAGTGCTGTGAACCAATTCCAGGGACTTGCACACGAAAGGCTGGGGAAAAAAACCCAAATCTAAGTAAAGCATCCTTTCAATACTTCATTTCTGCTTGATTACCTTGGAAATGCAGAAAGCAAATAAGAGCAAAGAGGAAAGAAAATCTTCCTATGTCCACTCTTACTAGTGGCACACATCAGCATTTCCTCACCTGTACAGCGTTCGTTGCTATTTGCATTTTAATTAGTTTTGCGTGGTTAATTGCACAGTCTTCGATGGCATCCTGATTGCCAGAGACATTAACCCTAGGTTTATCTGCAAATATAGGTACTGAAAAATAAACCCACCTACTTGCACTGCAATCAGACCTACAGACAGGCTCCATCAGATGCAGAGCCAAGCAGAAAAGAACAGACTCCCCTCACAAGTGGAGGATGTCCTGTCCCGTGCACATCTGCCAGCCCCACACATCTTATCCACTGTGAGTCTGTGCTCCTAGCACAGCTTTCCCCAGACAAACTGTGATTTAAGGACCTTGTTTCTTTGTCCCACATGCCCACATATTGTGCTTCAGCCAGTATTAGGAACCTCAGCTAGTGAAGGGACGCTTCTCTAGGTTCCATCACTGGAGCACCATACAGCCACCACCGCTGTGTCTACAGCCAGGGCGTATGCACACACATTACCTACTCTCCCTCATTGCCAAGCACAACCTAAGCAAGGAAGCCCTCCTTTGAGGGTCCCACCAACTGCTACATCAGCTCTGTGCATTGCTTTGGGCCAGGGATGAGTTACTCCACACAAGCTGAGCTCTGGTAACTGTATGTGCTCCACATACTCCAAAAGAAACATGGGGAAGAAAGGAGGGTTTGAAGTCACTGCGTTGGGGAGACTTCCTTGCAGAGCCATGCCAGGGCGAGATAGAAAAGCTGTAACAAAACTACAAGGTAACATCAGATCTCCTTCCTCCTACTCTGATACTTTTAGCTGTAAGGCCATCTGGCCAGAGGAATATAAAGAGATTTTTGACTTGTGCTCAACACAAGCATGGTTGAAAACTAGATTATCTATAGTCCTTTTATGTCCACTGGAGATGTATCAACCACTAAATTAGATTGATCACCACTAATCTCCATCTCCATCACTGCTGGTCTCTGGTTAAACCCAGGGAAAGTACCAGTAGAGCCAAATGGGAAAAAATTGAATCAAGTTTTCAATGTATTTCTTCAATATTTTTTAAGAAACAGGCCAGAAGGCCAGGCCCCTCTCTAGGCTTCCAACCTCCCATGGTGGTGAAGCTGCAGGGAATTAATTTGCAGAAAGTTTGTAGAAAATTTTGAACCATGATGATGATAGCCTGATTAACACAGCCAACCAATTCTTATCAAGTCTGACCCCTAACTACATTTCAGCAGAACACAAGTATCAATCATTCAATCATTCTCAAAACAAGACAGACTGTACAATTCAGAAAACAACCCCCATCTATTCCTCAAGTGTGAAGCCCTGAGGATTTCCTTTATACTCTTCCAGACTTGTTTTTTCTTGTTCCCATGGCCAAGTTTTTCTGTAAGGCTGGGGTTCAGATTCTAGGTCTTGAAAACAGCACCAGGATCTTTATCTAAGACCTAGGAAGGATTTGTCATTCACTGCCACAAGTGATTAAAAGCCTTCAAGTAGGGGTCTGTTTCTGTTCCTATGCTTTTTCCTGAATATTTTGCCTGAGATCAGGGCAAACTCCATGGAGATGTTGTTCAGGAGAAGACCAGAACAATGCCCACCCCTCCTTTGAAGTAAACAGCCCATAGCTGCCTTTGTCTGCTCTCTCAGCTGGGTCCCTCTGCCACCATGAAGCTGGATCCACACCTGGGAGCACAGGGCAGCCTCAGAATACCCAGAAAAACATCCCTTCAAGGGTTCCCTGAGGATTAAACCTTGCCAATCAAAAGCATTAACTACCACTGAAGGGAAGAAAGGGAGAAAAGACTTCTTGTGGACCCAAACATGTTTAAAAAAACTATTCAGGGACATCTCAAGCAGAAAAGCCCACACCCTGTTCAGAGTATCTGGGGAAAAATCTATGCAGAATTCCTGAGACAGACTGAACTAGCTCAGACACCGGATATGCAATCCCATCGTATGGGTCAGGTCAGAGCTCCCAGCAGTTCATGGGTCACCTTGTGCAAGTTGTCCAACAGCCTCCTTCTCAGCCCCAGGAGAAAGAATTATTGCACTGCTTTCTTCAGAACTTGAACTAATTCAAGCCTGTGTCTGACACGCGGGGCCTGGATGCAAAGAGGCAATGGATATACCCTACAAGGCATTCACTTTACAAGTTCTGCCCCTGTTTTGTTATGAAAGAGTTGTTTAGTCTGCACACTCTCTACCACACAGACCACGTGCACTCTGCAGAAAGAGATCCTGCAGAATTCCAGGCTCTGGGGGAAGGTAGTGCATGTCTGTGATGCTCAGATGCAGCGCCGGCTGAAATAACATCTATCTCCCCTGCAGCAGAAATGTCTGTCCACACTGAAAATCTCCATAAGAAAAACCAAGCCACTTCCTGATGTTTAAATTCCTGGTAGAACCACCAAGGAAAAACTAAAAATAATAGAACAACGAAGTAAGTCACTGTTGATTTACACTAACCTCATTTTTGAGTCACTAGGGCATGATCCTTCCCTGCTGAGCCCAACTCGAGCACAAGGCAGCCTTTAAACCACCACTTCTAAATCAAATATCTGAGCTAGCTGCGCAGCATGCAAGTGAACACCAAGTGTCCTCCTTTAGTGAGTGATTCAGGGGTTAAGTATGATGGGTCAATGTAGCTTTCATCTAGACACAGCTTTCTAGCATTAGTAGCATTTCTCAAAAATATTATGTTGACTATTTCTGTGTCTCGCTGACCCTCAGCCATATCTTTATTTTTCAACTGCCTTCCCCTTGCTACTGCTCCATTTCCTTCCTAAGTTTTCCACTAAATCCAAGCCATTGACGTAATTCAGGCATTTGAAGGGAAAAAAAAAAAAAAGCTCCACCCTTGATCTTCATCCAGAAGTCTTTAAAAACCAAACTGAAGTCTAGCAGTTAGGGTTGCTTGACCAGCCAGAGGACCACATGGAAGGAGCATTGGGTGCTGAACAGCTCAGAAGAGAAGTCTTGTTTCTCAGACCATAACAGCTCCTGCTGTAGTACTAAGTGCCTCAGCAGCTGCCAACACCAGTTACTAAAACAGCTTTCTCAGTCTAAAATAGCAAAGTGGGATTTCACTCTTCACTTTAAGAGCAGAAGTAAGTTTTTTAATGCCTCTCACTTCAAAAACCTATGTGTGAACTGGCTTTAGAGGTTTAAGATCTCCATTTCCAAGCAATTCTGCCCCTTCTTTCATCTAAAGCATAAAACTACCCTCAGGGACACTTCATTTGACATTTGGGAGATATTATCAACACTAAAGCCATCATCTAAACTAATGCCAGATTTTAGGTTCAAACACTTCTGGTGTCTGTTTGTGCCTTCTAGTTTTGAACTTTCTATACCTGCCTTCAGAAGGACGTACCCCTGGTATTATTATTAACAATACTTTGAACATGATTTGAGCTGTTATGGAATAAAAGCTTGAGGAAAAACACCAAAGAGCACAAAAATCAGTAGCTAGAATTGAGAAAGAATTGGAACATTTGTAATTGAACAGTAGATAGAAAAATAACAGCATCCAACCCACGCTGTAACTACGCTCCCCACCTCTAGAAGACATCACTACACAAAATTATCAGTGCCTTAGTTATTAGCAGGGTTACATGTGCAAAACTGTTTATAAAACAATGATTTACACCAGCAGCGCCTCAGCAGTCTCACATTATCTAAATCTGCAACGTTTTCTGTTTTAATAATAGGACAATCTTCATTTTGCTATCTTTAGTAATCAAATGCAACACCAGCAGAAACATTAACCTTGAGAATTGCATGAAGTACAAAACCAGGCATGCATTTCTGTAATTTAACTGCACTTTATTGACAGCAATTAAATAAGCTCTGTGATTTCCATCTGCTTTGTGTGACTGGCAGGTAATGCTGGACAGATGTTAGAACAGAACTTTTTTTGCATCTGGTAGATGGGTTTCCCTTCACTCAGAGACAAACCAAGGTCTTAACCAAAGTGCCAGCATTTCCTTGGGCTGAGGAGATGTTGTGTGTGGAATAAAAAAATAACAAAAAAGAGGGCTGATAGTAGGTAGGCAGAGCTCCTCTCAGGTGAAAGTAGATCTTCAAGAACTGTATGTAGTTTTCATTAATGCCAATAATTTAGAATTTCATAAATTGAGCCAAGAAAGAAATAAGTCTCTTATCTGCAATTCCATAGAAAAAAAAAGAACAGTTTTCCCAATGTATGTGTTAGGAGCTTCTTCACTACTTTTACTAAGGCTGCTCAAACAAGCAAGCTAAGATACACATTGAGCATGCTGTTAGCTGGCCATGTTACAGCCCATGGGATGCTTGCCAGCGCTCATTCAGAATAAAGGAGTCAGCAAAGGCAGCTTCAGACATATCTGTCTGCATCTTAGTGTGACTTGTCACTGGATTGCACTACCATGAGGGGGCAAGAGACCAAAAAAAAAAAAAATTGTCTCAGGACAAGAGAGTGGTTTCACCAAACCCAGACACTGGCTGATGCACTCACAGGGGTGAAAGGCATCCAGCCCCCTTGGTAGCCTACACTAGCCTCAGCATTAAAGATGCCTCCTCCTTGGTGAGCAGTGTTACTCAGCTATTCTCCAGGAATGCACTCCAACTCTACTAAGAGCTGCATGCTCACAGCAACCTGCAGCCATTACTGTGACTAACATCCAGATCTCACAACACTGGTTTTGGAGCAGGAGCATTCAGCTCCCCACAGGTCATGGTTGGGCTGGAGGCAGCCAGCAGGGACAAGCAGCTTGTGGGAAAGCCAGCCAGACCCTAGCAGCCTGACCTCTGCCCCGAGCCTGTGCTGCCTCTGACACAGCAGCTTCTCCCTCCGTTATCCCCTCCAACTGTCCCTGCCAGCAGCTCCATCATTTTCTTGATCAGGTCAGATAGATCCCAACCTCACATCAAATGTGGGAAACAAGTCCCCACTGTGGGCCTCACTCCAGCTCCAACTCAGATGATACTGAATGGACAGAATTTTTGTCATGATAACTTCCACTTGAGTTCTCAGTCTTCCTCAAAACAGGTTTCTTGACAGTTGTTTTAATGTAATATTAATTGTTAAATTCATGCATGCTCACATCACACTCTTACCAGAGTGAAGAGTTTCTATTTCCCATCTCTGAAGCTGGGAATATATGGAAAGTTGGGATTTCCCAGATAACTTCCTCAGTTCTGTACTCACCTGTTTCCAAAGCACAAAGCAACAAGGCTACACTGCCACCAGAAAGAAGGTTTTCCACTAAATAAGGATCAGGTTTTTACCAATGATTATAGATCAGTATCACCAATGTCTCTGAGATCTGCAGCACAAAGTCTAGTACTGCAATTCTCTGGAAATGGGTCCAGGTCACAGGTAGCTTCACTTCACACTGAATTGGCTCCCTAAGGATTATGACTACACTCTCAGCAAGATTTTTTTCCCCTCAGCTCTGCATTCAACAGTCTAATCTCCTATTGCTGCTGGAATAGTTGGTCTGATATGAATACCCTTACAGAGCCATTGCTCTGCTAATGTATGTTCCTGAGTGCAGAGCCATTTGCTCTTCCTCCTGCTCCCCAGGACCCCTTACCAAAGGGTCTTACCCCATGAGATTCAGCTGCAGTACCACATTATGCTCTAATGGATGTGTTATTAAGCATGCAGCCACCTCCTCCTGAATTTCACTGCTGCAACTCAATAGGCAAGATGTGGATTCGGGCTGGGTCAATTCAGATAGTTCAGTTCTGCTTTTTCACAGCCCTTTCACATCTTCCTACACAGGTGGCTTAGTGGCAACAGCAGTGACCTAGCACAGCCTAGATCTGCTCTGGGAGGCAGCTATGCTCAACTAGGCAGGCCTCCTGTCCTGGGCAGAGGACTGCTCCTGCAACTCCAGAGTGGGAAGCTGACTTCCACTGAGAAAAGTGCAGAGTATAGTGTCCCCCATGTTCTCACTTCAGGCAGCTTCTTGATCACCACTCTGCCTTTCAAGATGTGATTTTCCACATGCCTCATTGTGGCACATTTCACTGTTCCAGGCCTAAAGTTTAGGAACTTCCATTGGCACCAGCCCAGCCTTGCATCTGGCCTCCATCCCTCATTTGTAAAAAACAGATATTCTGTTCACTCTACAGAAGCCCAGACAACAACAAAAGAATGGGAGCCATTACTTGCCTTCAGCAGATTGCCACAGTAATGCCCTCTGAGTCTCATCCATAGACATGGATTTATACCAGCCTGCTTCCCTGGAGTGTCGTGGAGCTTCTCTCAAGTGTTTTGTGCTCAGAAAGGCTTGTTTACAAGTGCTTCACTTGTAGCCAGCAAGTATGAATTCTGTTTAAAAAGTTACTTGGATATTTGTTCATTGTTCTCAAGCTTCAGCCAGCCAACCCATTTCAGTCACCACAGTAAGCTACAAGAGCTCCATAAGAAAGAAGGATTTTTGTTATTTTTTTATTTTTTAAAGCTATCAAAAACCCCAAAATCCAAAGAAGAGCAATGATGTTTCCTGAGTAACACACCATGATGCCAATAGGACAGCAAGTTTGATTTGGATGAAGTAAAATGGCTTTCTCTTCCTAGCAGCCTCTACTTACCATGCAAACGGGGCTGGGAGTAGAGTAAGAAAAACTAAACCCCATTGACCTATGGACCGTTCCAGCACTCAGCAGCTCACTGAAGCTGACACAGTGATGAGTCCCATGGGTGGCTTAAACACTGATGGCCATGAGAAAGAACCAGGCTTTTGGAAAGCAGTGGAAGACTCTTCCCAAGACATGGAAAAAGAGGATATGTATAAATAGTAGCTGTCATTAGCAGTACATACAGACTGAAAGGGAATACAAGGCACTAATAATCATACCACTGATGTTCTTTTAAGGCATGATCAGAGTATATCTAATACATTCCCATATGTATAAAGGTAGATGCACATTGTGCTGAACACAAGATGTCTGTCCACACAGGAAATAATTTCCTTCTTAGCATCTACACATCTCACCATGAAGTAAACACACCTCACCAATCTACACATCTCACCATGAAGTAAACACACCTCACCAACCAAGTGTAGGCATTTGGTTTTTATTGGGCCATTCAGCAGGAGAATGCCATCAGCACAACACCAGGACACGCTGAAAATGATGCAGTGCTCCATGATGGAAGAAAACCAGATGCAAACTGAAGCAGTCCTTAAGTTTTTCTTGTGATAATTAGGTGCTTCCACCACCTTCTGCCTCTCAGGAAGGGAGAGAAAGAAGTAATTATCAGCCATCCAACCTCACTGCTACACAAAGAGGGCTCCCACGCTCCTGTCAGCTATGACAACAGCCAGTACTCTGTAGGCAGCGCCCATTTTGTTCCCTGCCAAACGGCAACTGAGAGGCTGGTTTTGCCAGTCCCCTTGTGCTGGCACTGGCAAGGCTCACTTACATTGCAAACTGTGAGGCTCAACCCAAGGGGCTCCTCCGGAGCAATCCCTAGAGCACTTCAGAGAGACAGAGCTGAGGACTACTTAACACTACTTAAGTACTCTCAACACTTACATGTGCAGTCTGGAGAGATCAGCTTGTGGGATCACATCTGGCCAAAGTCTCCTGGTCTGCCAGAAGATACCTCCAAGCCATCTCTTGCAAAGTGCAGCAAGGCAGCTTTGGAAGCAAGGAGGGATTGGAGTCCTTCCCACATGAGCAACAGCTCTGTTCTGAAATCATGCCATAGATACCATACCCACTGAGAAACAGCAAAAGCAGAACAGGGTGTGATAAACTTTGTGTAGTTTTTTGAACACAGGGGTCTTCCCAGACTTCAGTAATCAAGTTTCAGTCAACTTCAACAAGGGCAGAATGGATTTTTTTTAGCCTTTTTTTTTTCTTCCAATTGAAATAGGTAACATCAATTTGACTTGTCAGTTTTAATTAACATTTGCATTATATTCTGGTCTGAAGATGTTGTTCTGTTTTGACAAACAAGGAGAAAAAAAAATCTAATACATAACTCAAGCCTAGAATTTAGGATGTCAACATGAAAGGCAAAACTAATTAAGATGCTTCACAGGAGATACCAGCACTTCCCACAGACACCACTGACATGATGCTTTAGACAGGCATTTTGTACATTTGTATATATACAAACACATCCAAACAGTGAGGGATTGACAAAATGAAAACTGACATCCATTAGTACTAGCAATGGAACAGAGCCCAAGACTTGCACTAAGTTCAAGCCTAATAATCCTGGAAATTGTTGCAGAACACAGCAAGAATCAATTCCTCTTCAAATAACAGAATGGAGGGACTACAGATAAACATGTGAAGAAAGTGTTAGCAGCAGCAGCAGCTAACAAATACAAAAACTGAAAAAAATGTAGGTCCTCCAGAGCATAGTAGGTTCCTATCTCCTGCTGTAGTCAGTATTCCATAAGGATACACCTCCAGGGACACCACCAGAAATTTAAGCATTTCTCTTTTTTTTAAACTTAGACATTTCAAATGACTCTGAAGCAGACTGACATACCACCCTCCCACCCACCCCCCACCCACTTTTGACACATGCAATTTGACCAGACTAACAGGCAAAGTGTGCAGCCAGGGCAAAACCGTTTGTAAGCGCCAATTATTCCGTTTAGTGTCATTTCTGACCCCACAGAGCATTGCTGGAAGCATGAATGACGTAAAGCACCCTTAGAGGTACTTCACAGGGCTTGAACCTTTTGAGAAGCCTCTCCACTCTTAGAGCAGAAAAAGACCCAAAGGATGGGAGCCACCTTCAGTCCTACAGCAAGATTCAAGGTTGCAGGTGGGTTTGGATTGTTTTTCCACCGACCAGGATTTGTTTAGATGTCACTGATGCTTTTAAAGCTGGATGAAAAGCACACAAGGAAGCTCTGCACAACAGACACAGCCTGTATTCCTCTTTGCTCCCCCACCTCCATCCAAAGGCAGAGATGGGCGCTGCTCCAAGCAAGGCTCCCCACAGCCGCAGGGAGGTAGCGCTACGCCCAAGAGCTTCACTTCTCCTGTTTTATACTTCTGGCATTTCCTGGCCTGGAAACAGCACCCAGCAGCATTAACCAAGGCACCAGTAAGGGCAGATGTCGAAACATCAGTGAAATACAATGGTGAGATAAACACACCAAAGAATGTGGAAGAGCTGAGGTAAAGAACAGGGCAACAAAAACACTGACATACACAGGCAAGTTTCCATTTTCATGGGAAAACAGGAGAGGCACTAGAGCAGCCTTGTAGGAGCTGGAAAGGGAATGACCCCCTTTCTGGTGTTAAGATAGGGTTTGTTCTGCTTGTGTGATATAGCTGGCTGCAGTTATGAACCGTGGGGACACTGACAGGACCCCCTATGACCAGGGTGACCCCTAGTACACTGCTCCTGCCAACAACTGCTTGCTTGCAGTGAGCATAAATTTTGGGATGAGGGGGGGCTCAGGGGGAAGGGAGAGGAGGATGAAGAAGGAATTAATATTATTAGGACAATTGCTCAGTTTAGGACAACAGCTATTTACTTGTTTCACAGGAAAGTGATGAGACTCTTGAGAATGAAGGTCTGTATTGAAGTACCAACTGGCCTTTGATTACAGAAGCGTGAACACTGCTGCTCTAATAAATCACCCAAATCAAAGCTGAACCATGCCACGAAGAGATGATTTCAGAAAGGGGATTTGTTTTGACTGGGTTTTGAACAGCTGTGACCTGATCAGAATCAGATTAGCCAAAAAGCAATTTATTTTTTCCTTAATAAAAGAAGGAGAAGAGTGCAGACAAGAAAGGTATTAAAAAATTGGAAGCATCTGAGTTAACAGAAAGGCTGGAGCTTTTCAGAGGAAGAGAAAGTGTTTTGGTGCACCTCCCTCTTCTGCCACAACCTCCTCCCTCATTGTGCTAAGACCAGGGCAGTGCAGAGGAAAGCCATCCCCAGTGACATTGCAGGACTAAACCAGACCCATTCCTCCAGTGAAAGTTCTCTGAGCACCTCAAGGACCTCACCCCCGTGGAAATCCCCAGGGCTTGTCTCCCACCTTTTCTGAAATGCTTTAATACTTTTTGCCTTTATCTAGATTTGCTTATGGTGCTCAACATCAGAGAAATCCAGGCTACTCCAGGTATTTAAATCTCACCCTCACAGAGCTAGAATAAACTACTCAAATTCAAAGACAGGCTTGCAAGTCTGAACAACGTAGAGACAAAGCAGGGACCATTAAGTATCTTTTGCACATGGCTAGTGCGACCACCTCTGCCTCAGTTGTCAGATAGGACCACATGTCCCTTGAACATTAGGCCCCAAAGACACCTTGCATTTAGCAACACTGCTGGCCTCTGTGACCTGTATTTCAGGGAAGCTTCCCTCTGGGAACCTACATTACTTGTAGTCACTAGTGAACATCACTAGGAAGGGAAATGCTCCAGCTTCTTGCCAACAGCAAGACTTCCATGTCATATCTACAAGAGAAACCCACTCCTTGATTAGGATCAAGAACAGCATGGTACCATCCTATTCCTTTAAAGCTCTAACTGTGCAGAGTCTTCACATGAATCAAGTCCATGCTACCAGACTACAGGAGTATCTCCAGAGTTAAATACTTTCCCTAAATCAACTCAAAATAAAGGAGCCTTAAAAAACTCACCAGGCTCACATAAACGCTTCCTCTTCACTATGAAATATTGATGTTAATACAGAGCATGAATAATTGAGCTTTTGATCTCTTTGAAGAGTCTAGCCTTACTGAGCGTTACAGGACATATAATATATATTATTTGGATAGTAGAGGAAATAACAAATGGTTTCACCTCTTAACCCTGTCTAATAGGAAGCCTTAAGAACACCGAAATACAGTAATTGCTATAATGGCAGCTTGCCCAAGTTAAGTCTTAACAATGTTATAATAAAAAGGGTCTTTTTGGCTCTCTTTTTAAGATTGATTCACCCTAAAAAATAATCAATAAATGCAGTTTTTCACCTCCTTGCTGCAAATATCTGCTTCGTATTTCTTGCTCTCAGCCATGCTGGAGTCCCACACCACTGAGTCACCTGGGCACTGATGCTCCAGGACCACCCTGCCAGATACAGATGGTGATGCAGAAGTGGAGACAAGGAAACACTGGAGCAGTAATCCTGGTATGCTTCAGTCTTTCCTCCAGACTCTTAAGTCCCCAATTCCTATCACTGGACTCCCAAGCATATTTTTCCCTGACAAGAGACCTAAAAATAAGCATTGGATGAGCACTGCCCAGGGTTTGGCTGGCTACCAAAGCCTCTCCCACAGACTTTCCCAAGCAGTGCTGCATGTTGTGAAGGATTCCTCAGCCAACGTGCATCCCGCAGGCCAAGCCATCAATCCCAAGCCAGGGTGGTGGCATTCATGGCATACATGGCTGCAGAGCTCTGGACTGACCAAGATCCCATTCCCCTCAGAGCAATTGCTGGTTGTCCTCTGCTTTGCAGACTCTTGCTTTTCCCTTTTGACCCTCCACTGTGAGCAGAACAGAGGGTAAAATAAATGGAATATCTTCATTTCACCTGATTTAATAGCTGATTTAACCAGTTTGTTATTAGAAATATGTCAAATGAAGAAATGATTTCACTTCCCTTTAGAGAAAAGAATATCAAGTTAATTATTCTCTACTGGTGTAACAAAAATATTCTGATATCTTGGCTAGAGCCAAAGCCAGTCCAGTGGGAGCCAGGCAGGTGCTCGAAGATCACCATGCCCAGCCTAACCCAGTGCTTAGATGGTCTCAACTCAGGCCCATGTTCCTCAGGATTCTTGCTTAACTCCATTGGAATATATCCTTCTCAGGCTATGTTTGAGCACTGAGATCACCCATGTCCCAGTGGCAGGGCAACGGGGAGAAACATGTATGTAAGGCCCATGATTAGGTGCCAGGGAATCGTTGCACAAGCTGTTTGTCTGAACCTGCCACTAAAAAAAAAGACCAGGAACAGGGATTGGGTGGAATTTCATGCAGCTGACTATAGTCCTAAAAGCAGTTACATCATTTAGGAAAAGATTGTTACCAATACTCTAGATACTTTTCTGAGTAATGAAACCCAGCAGGTAATATAATTGAATATTTAATTTCACAGTAGCTGTGCACTTGTCTGCAAAACATTCACCCCTAATGTGTCCTGTCCTATCTACACAAAATTCATCCCAAGTGAATTACAAGCAGTAGGAGTGGGTCTAGCTGGTGAATTCAAGCAGTGGATGCAATGTTACAACTAATTGTGACAAGTGGCAAAGTACACTTCTAGAGCATAAGTTATTATGCCTTACTTCTAACAAGCTTTCACTTAAGCTTAATATACATTTTCTACATGAATGTATCACTCATTAGTTCACACAACCTGCTACATTTCCTTGAATTGCCAGAGTCCATCAGTATTACCTGTGTACATATATATTAATGCAGTAACCCTGATTTCTCTCTCCAAAGACAATAATCCATTAGATGTAAGAATATCCAATTCAGACATGATGCAGTTTTGTAGAGTACTGAAATGAATTTTCAACACCAGAAGGAATCAGTACAGTGAGACAAAGTGACCTCCAGCCTCACACAGATTTCTGCACTGGGTTCTTTAAAAGGCTGCTGCACGATTCCACATGCCAGCTCCAGCTAAATCCCTAGCCCCATGCCAGCTAAACGTGTTCATTTTCCCCTAAAACATCACAGATATTGTTAATTTTGCATGCTCATTAACTTGTGGAACATTTTAAGACTGTTTTTTTTTTAAAATTTATGTATACCTGTACCATTAAAACACTTCTCACTTCCATATTTTTTTTGTTGTCTTTAATAAAACTTAGAGAGATTCCAACAGTCCTGATTTCCAGCAATGCTGGATTTGGCCCAGTTCTCCTCCTACACCAGTGTTACATTAGCATAACCACAGATTTCAGTGAAATTAGTCTTTTCACTCCACTGGGAAACAAAGAAAAAAAGGTAAACCCTACTGTTTTCTCCCTAATACACTTACAGGAGGAGTTTAATCCACAAATTCATATGCATGACCCAAGATCTGTAGGGAGGATTACTCAGTATGGCCAAATAGTACTGCAGCAAATCTGATAAATGTTTCATTACTGTTAATCATTTTCACTGAGAAAACTGCCTCATTTATGATATCACAACACCTGCATACAGCAGAATTCAACAGTACACATTAGTATGAACACCAAAAAAAACCCAGCTCAAATTAAAATAAGTTCTATGTCTGCATTAAACCAAAAAATATTCTGAGGAAAAATATGAATTAGCTTGACTGGATTCTAGTATGTTACTGATAATTATGCATTTAATCAAATTAAACTTGGCATGCAGTTCTATTTCACCTGTCAACACACACACCCCTCACGCTTTTGACTGTTCCCACAACACTTGCTGTTTTACAGACAAAAGGATCCCATTCCTTTAAAGGCTGAGTGGATCACAACCCCATTTGGGTACTTGAGGGTGTTTCTGGACAGTGTTTGATTCCCAAGTTTCCTGCTAAGTTAGCTTCCTCCTATGGAAAAGTTACCTGCTTAAGCAAGCCTATACCCAGCCTACACATGAAGCATCAAAAACAAAGGACACATATTCCTGCCCTTCATGCACCATGTTCAGGGAGAAATCATGACCTAGTGTCATAGTTTACATTGGAAAAGATCTTTATGATATTAAAGTCCAATCATTAACCCAGCACTGCCAAGTCCACCATTACACCACCTCCCTAAGCACCATATCTACCTGTCATCAAAATACCTCCATGGACAGTGATCCAACCACTTCCCCTGGCAGCCTGTTCCAATGACTGACAACCCTTTTGCTCAAGATATTTTTCCCAGTATCCAGCCTCCCCTAGCACAACTTGAGGCCATTTCCTCTTGTTCTGTTGCTTGTCACTTGGAAGAAGAGACCAACACCCACCTGGCCACAGCCTCCTTTCAGGTAGTTGTAGAGTGATGAGCTCTCCACCCAGCCTCCTTTTCTCCAGACTAAGCCACCCCAGTTCCTTCAGCTGCTTGTGCTCTAGACCCTTCAGCACCTACGTTGCTCTTCCTTGGACACACTCCAGCACCTCAATGTCCTTGTTCTAGTGAGTGAGACCAGATCAAAACTCAACTGTTCCTTTGTTGTCTGTTTTTCTGCCACATGGAGTTCAGGTTTCGTTGGTGGTTGGTTTGCTATTTTGCTCTCCCCTTCCACACACACAGAAGCACACCAGATAAAAAAGGAAATACCAGGGAACCACAGCAGCATAATCACATGCTACCAAGTACCCAAGTCCTAGGATTTGTCCCAGGCCAATATAATAATGCAAAGCCTAGCAGCAGCTGACTTATTCAGTCCTCTACACTTCCAAGAATGATGTTCACCTTTGATTTTCATTTCAGAGGTCCTGCTTCAGTGGGTTAATGAGAAAGAAAGGAAGGAATCGTATAGCAAATTAAGGCTTAATCATTGTGCAATTCCCTCAGATAAATGTTAATTGTCCCATCCTCAGTGCTTTGCAGTGTAATTAACTGTACCTCTGTACCCAAAGGGAAAAACCACAGCATGCTTCATTTCAAGGTCACAAAACAAGAAAGGAAGAGGCAAGATCTCCTGACTCGTCACCTCTACTCAGTCCCCTGCTTCAACCAATAGTCATTATCTTACTCTTCAAGGTGACATAAACCACAGAGAAACTAAGTCAACACCAGCTATGAAACAGAGTTGAGAACAGAGGCTGGGTAAAGGAAGATTTTCTGCATTGATCATGCAAAGGAACTGCAGTTTAAATCAGTGCTTTATATGCAATAACTTTGACAAATAGACTTGTATATAAAGTTATCTAGCTCTTTTTACATATCCTTGCAATAACTACAGCAACCATAGACTTAAAGATTCAAACATCACATCTGAGCTCAGCTGTAATTTACTCTTCTCTGCTGAGCTATTTATCACCCTAATGTCCCTGCCAAAACAAAAATAAATTCTACTAGACATATCATTAAAGTATTTAGCAATCAGTACAAGATAGTGATATAATTCACTAAAACCAAAATACCCCAAAATGCTAGCTGCTGCTATCCCTTTGCAGTCACTAGAGTGCCTTAATGAAATTCTATCTGGTGAAAACATGGATGGATTTACACAGAGTATAGAAATAGGCCATTTAATTACCAGCTAAGAGGTTTAATGGCTAATATTAATTTCTGTTAAACAGCAGGCCATACCTCTCAGCTGAACGCTCCAAACTCAGACAGTTGTTTGGGACTCATTTACTTTGAGGGCACAAACAAGGATTAATTTCATATGCAACTGTGCAGCAAAGTCTGAGTTATGACCAAATCAGGAGACAAACTTTTACAACTGGAAAGACCTATGGACACTGCTACCAGAAGGCTGCTACCACGTCCCTCTCAGCCTATGATAAGGCCTATGCTGCAGTCCCAGATGACAGCACAGTTTCAGAGAGGTACAATTCATTCCTTACCCAAAAGCCCAATTACCCTACTCCACAAAGCATGAAGATTGAAAGATTGTGCAATTACCATCCCAGCTATTATCACCAACTCTGCTGCTCCAGCACAGCTCAGTGCTCCTTCCAAGAGGTCACTTGCATGTTGCAGTAATTCCTCAAACAACAATACCCATGAACATGCTCCAAGGTAAGAAGCCAGCTACAAGCACTTGCAAGATGCTGCCTTTTAGAGTGGGAGCAGTCAAAACTATTCTTTGCTTTCCAAAATTTCAGCATCAGAGAAAAGAGTTGGGGGGAGGAGTGGGGCGGGGAGGGGGAATACTGGCATCTGGAACAACACGGTCTGTCAGCCCGAGGACCCAGTTACAAACAAACCCTTTATTGCCTTCTTGGAATAAAGCCTGCCCAAATCTCTCCAGTCTACAGACAGGATCAGCAGGGGAGAAGCATCCCCATTTCTGAGCTCTTAGAGCCATGTGCAATGAGCAGAGTATATTCCTGCTGCAGAGATGCACTCACACAAACCAGTTAGTAGGACTTGCCTTGCTCTATCTTCTACAAACTCCACTTTTTAAACATGCTGAGCACAGGAGCCCTTTAGTGTCTGTACTGCTAGCCTCCAAATTCTTTTTTTCTATGCAATCCTCAGAACATGCCAAAAATAAACTGAGGCTTCCATTGCCTATTGAAAAAGCAAAGGAAAAGTACGTGCACAGCAGCTAAAGAAAAGCTCATTTTACACTCTCCAGTCACTAACACTCAAAGCACAAGCTCCTGCATTCCCTGATATTCCCTCTGTAAAACCGAAAATGCCAGCCTTCCTCCACATGCACAGAAATAAGAGACATCTTTCTTTTATTGCTTGTAGCTTATTGATTTTCAGTTGTTCAAGTATGAGTGAATCTGTAAGAGTTCACCTCTAACTGCCCTGTTTGTGCTTCTGTGTTACAGAGCAGTTTCCAGCAGTAAAATGTCAAAATAAACAAGATAAACAGGTAACAGCGACAAGTTTTCCCAGGGGCAGAAAAACATTATCAGCACCTGCCACGTTTTCCATCTGCTCTGAAGTACCCAGGATCAAAAGCAGAACTTTTATGCAGCCAATACTTTGTAAACTATGATTGGTATTGATTCCTTTAGGAAAACCCAGGCTGCTTGCATGTGTATGTATATACAGAGATTTCTGTACAATGAGGACAGCAGCACAAATAAGATCTATTTGGGATTCTGCAGGGCTTCAAGCCAACATGCAGCTCTCTCCTTCCCCTGCCTATTCCTCCATTTCAGTGGCAGCCTGCAGGCAAGGTCCTGAGGACCAGGGCTCCTATGAACAAGTCCTCAGCATTGCTTTACTGGGAATACAAGAGAAATGACAATGGAGAAGGTAGGTAGATGTTAATTTCTGGTCTAGGACATAGCAGGAGAGAGTCTTAGGTGGAACAGATGCCCCTCGAGATTTGCAGGTAAAGGCAGCTCCTTGCCCTGCTACTGCTTTCATGTGTGGCTTGGTTATGACTGACTCAGTTTGGGTTTAACCTGGCTCATTGCTGAAACATTTATTGTTTCTCTCACATCCCAGGCTGTGCTGGCTGAGCTGGGGCTCACTGTCATTAGTCCAACCACAGCAGCTCCACAGCTCCAGGGCCAACAGAAGCTGGCTGCAGGATGGCACTGCCAACATGGCACAGCACCAGCGACCAGCTTTACCAGCGAAAAAAGCCCCTTGCTGCAGCTTAACTCCTACATCAGCACCAAGGGGGCAGGGAAAGCCACAAGCTACCAGAGTAGCCCTGTTTAACCCAGGAGACATCCATTTTCCAAAGCGTATTTTGACCTTCAAGTAAAAGTCCACTGTACCAAGAAAGCAAACCTCACCTCCCTCAGCACCCTGCTGCTCCTAGGCAGGATGGCCACCCCTACTTCAACAAGGTGTCTCTCATGGTTTAGTCTCACCAGCTCCTGTTGCAACTGGATTTGGGCCCAGCTTCATGCTGCCTCTGAGCACAGGGTTTCTTCAGAGATAAAGCAGCCACAACACTTTCCTCCTCTCCCACATATACTCCGGCAGGGGAAAGGAAAAAAAACACAACCAACCAAACAAAAAAAACCCTCAACTCTCCTCAGGGCAATTTAATCAGGTGAGGTTGGGTGTGACACCATACTGCCCAGGGGCAGCTTGTCAGCCCATCAACCCAGTTGCTGAACAACTGCTGCTGAACCAAACCAACATGGTCCTTCCTGAGACACAGAACCAGTTTGTTTCATTTAAAGCTGTGGAAAAAGAGGGAAAATATTTTCTTCAACATTCCACCTCTCCCACTCATGTGAAGCACTAGGCAGACAGCATGAGCATGGCATGGACCTGGTCTCCAGCACAAGCTGATGTGGTGCTGCAAATGGCCCCGTCTCCTGAAATGCGTTTTTGGACCCGTTTCCTCTTGCAGGAGAAACCTGGGAGAGATTACTTGTCCCTAATCATGCCAGGCTAATGTCACGGGGAGCTGGAGTGCTGCAATGATGGCAGGACAAAAAGAGTATTCCAGTTGACTGACAATGTTTTGTTACAAAGGGAAATGTTATGTTTTCATATTTTAAAAGAGCAAAATCTTACTAAAATTTAAAATTAACTTCCAACATATTTGTGGGGGGTTTGGGGTTGATTTTTTTTGGAAGTATGCTCTGGTTTTCTCTAGGTTTCTTTAGTTTTACCTACTTCATTGTCTGTTATTCTACTCATGATGCAGGGGATGGCTCCAGGCCAGCATCTGTGTGCTCCAATGCCACTCAGAGGCACCTTAACAGGCTCGAGAGGTGGCCCCATGCAAACATCATGAAGTTCAGCAAGGCCAAGTGCAAGGTCCTGTGTATTGGTTAGAGGAATCCAGAGCACAAACACAAGCTGGGCAGAGAATGAACTGAGAGTGAGTCCAGAGGAGGCCACAAAGGTTCTCAGAGGGCTGGAGCACCTCTCCTATGGGTGCAGGCTGAGAGAGTTGGGCTTGTTTAGCCAGGAGAAGACTCCAGGGTCTACAGGAAAGCTAGAGAGGGCCTGGTTACAGGGCATGGAGTGACAGGACAGGGGGGCCTTAAGGGGCATTGAGCTGAGGGAGGGGAGATTTAGATTAGATGTTAGAAGAAATCCTTCCCTGTGAGGGTGGTGAGGACCTGGCACAGGGTGCTCAGAGAAGCTGTGGCTTCCCCTGGATCCCTGGCAGGGTTCAAGCCCAGGTTGGATGGGGCTTTGGGCTACCTGGGCTAGTGAAGGGTGTCCCTGCCCACAGCAGGGGACTGGAACTAGGTGATCTTTGAGGTCCCTTCCAAAATAGGGCATTTGATGAAGCTATGGTAAAAATCCCTGGGTCATTTTTTATACTAATAGGTTTATCAACTTCATTGTCCTGGCCAGGTCCCAGTTTGAACAAGTACAATTGCTCCAAATATTCCTCTCTTATTTCAATCACAAATGTATATTTTCATTTATTTTATTTAATTTTCATTCATTATTTCACAACTTTTTTGCCTTTAAAAAAATTCAAAACAGCTGTTGCTTTTCACCCAGGAGATAGTTGTATTTTGATGCCACATTGACACATTTATCCTATGGGCTTATCAAAACCACTGGCAACTTACCTTGAGGCAAAGCAACCTGCTTACAGTTGAGCAGTTTTGCATCCTACCTGCAGGGAAACTCAGAAGTTTTGCTCACAGGAGGAGCACAACGTGGAAGGAAAAACAACACAATTTATGAAATGTGTTACCTATAAAATATTCAACATACAAAATAAAGTTCTTAACTAGACAGATTTAAAATGGTTTGGTGGCTCTGTATATTTAAAAGGTAATCTAAGCAAGGCAGGACTGCACAGCCATTGACACTAATCTAAAAGACATTAAAGTTTTGCTGGCCTCTTAGAAGCTATTATTTGAGTTAAAAACCGTATCAGGAGACCATGCTTGGGAGAAAACATAGAAACACATTTAATTTAATGGTTTAGAGCCATCTTGTTTTCTCTGGAAATTGACACTACACTGTAAATTCTATTGCTGCTGTACAGTGCATTACTTACCACACATGAATAATTAATATTATAAACAAGTATTAAAAATGAAAATTCCGTTAATATTATGGAGCTCACATTCACAAATGTAGTTCAGGAGTGATACAAATTTTATGGTTCTTATCACCAATGAAAAAATTTGCATATCCCATCACAGGCTTCTTGCAAGAACCTATTCTGCATCTCTTATCTCAGGGCTTTTACAGTAAGAAATATTGCATTAGGCCCAGTAATTTACATTTTTCCAATAAAATTCTAAATACATATGCAGCAGCTCTTCACTGACTGCCTTCATGTTATAAATTATAAGCTTGGAAGTAAATATATTAGGGAAAATATTGATTTCTAAATAGTCACTATGAGATTTTATCCTGGTGTTGAATTATCACACCTCTTGTCTTTTATGGCCGTATCTTATCTCCCAGCTACTATACTTTGTGGCAAGTAAGTAAATAAATAACACCGCCTCACTTCCGACAGTTCAATTCACCCAGTTCCATGTGGTGGAAATAGCAGGTAGGAGTCCATGCAAAGATTTTCTAGCAGCTCTACTCAGATATTTTGGGTTCTGCAGCTATCATAAACACTGCTTTCAGCGTGTCACAGCACCCAGTGTTGAGGGCTTTACAGAGGAAGCAGCAGGTGAAGTCCAGTGCCTGTTGGAAGAGATTAGTGGGGGAAGTAGCTGTACCACTCTGGGATATCACTGAAGGAAGAGTGCTTGTTCATTCAGCACATCTGCTCCATGGTTGTTCAGCAGTTTTTTAGTTTCAGTGGATAATCTTCAGCCTTTACTACCTTTAACACTGTGATTTCACATGGCATCTGGTTACAGCAGAGGAACAAGGAACTTGTCTGTGTAAAGAATCAAACAGAACTCCAGTTGCAGTTGGACCACCCTCCAACACCCTCACTTCATGAGTGGCACTGAGACTTCCCAAAAAGCAGCTATGATCAAGCCACTGTGGAAATATAACTGCTGCACCCTATGGACATAACCTGCTTTCTGAAGAACTGCCTGAATGCAGCAAATCCTGCTCCAACACAGAATGGGGCGGGGGGGAATGTGGTGGTGAAGAACATCTTGGATAGAGAAGTGCTTATCCTCACAAAGCTCCTTGATGGAGGCCAAGAGTGTGAGAGCCCTCAATGTGCCTTCAGCTCAGGGAGACTCTCTTTGTCCTGAACACTCCCCTACAACCCATATGGCACCTCATGCCCTGACTTGTGACCCCCCTGGCTCTCACACCCTTCCATTCACAGAATCACAGAATTTCAGGACTTGGAAGGGACCTCTGGGCATCATCTAGTCCAACCCTCCTGCCCAAGCAGGATCACCTATATTAAATCACACAGGGACATGTCCAGGTTGGTCTTGAATGTCTCCAGAGAAGGAGACTCCACAACCTCTCTGGGCAGCCTGTCCCAGTGCTCTGTCACCCTCACAGCTTGGCTGTGCTTTCCTTCCTAACCCATAAGGCAGTTTGCAAGGCAAGAAAATGGATGTGGTCTTAGCTTCCATTGCACCTGATGGATAGACAGACACATACAGATAGAGGGACACACAGTGATGAGCCCAACAGCAATATGGAGAAAGCTTCTACCCTGGTGAGAAGTGCCATAATGGCTCTCAGGAAGGTTGAAGAAAAACAGGTGAATCCAAGAAGCCATCCCATATGAACTTGTTCATTCACTTCCAGGTCTGAATTCAGCAGCTGAGGTATGCCTGAACTGAATCATACTTGTCAATTCAATCTGCTTTCTGGGAATCAACAAAACACAAGCTGTTATTCCAAATATTTATTACAAAATAACTGCAAGTGGAAAAAAAAATCAATAATCAGTCAAATGACAGATTTATTACAGTTTTAACAGGTAAAGGGAATGAATCTATTTTATGAACAAAAATAGCAATCAGGAAATATACTGAAGGATTCTTAATCAAATGATAAAATGGAAACAGCATATGCAGTATGTATTTGTATATAAATATATTGGTTACATTCTTCTTAAATAGATTAAATAACATTCATTAGCAACATTCAAAAGTATTTCTTTGTGGCAAGAGATTCATCTTCCTTCATGGCAATGCTGCCTCTTCATAAATTCATGTCCATTATGGCAATTTTAGAGTTTGGGGCTAGGGTAGGTATTCAACACCACCGGGTCAAGTCTAGAGCAAGTGATTTAAAGCCAGTTTATAGGAGATCTCAACATTATTTCTGAGACTTAAGGCCAGGTATATACCAGGTGGAATTGATAGAGCACAATTTAAGCTGTAGGATCTCCTTGAAAACTCAAATTTGGATTAAAGCTAGATTCCTAAAGGGAAACTCTGACACTGCTCAGGATTCCAAGTTTAAGACACACTTCCCATTATCTGTAAACAAATAGTAACAAAATAAACTCTCTGTACCCTGTTAACCATTTCTTAACACAAAAATAAGGAGTTGCTTGGTAGTTCTAAAATTAGTCAGTATAAAAATCTCTCCTATCCTAAGCACTGCCTCTGTATCGAAGTGCTAGCAAATGGCACAGTGTTTTCTGCTTGAAGCCACGTTCCCTGCTTTTCATATTTCATATTGCAATCCTCAGCTTCAGCAGGACTGAGCTCAGGACTCCCACCATGGTGGCTGAATCATCCCAGCTCCAGGGTCACTCTTGGGCAGCCCTCGCTTATACTAGGACACCCAAAGCCTTTCTGAACGGGTCACGCTAGGCCAAGCTCTCTGTGCTCTTAGATGGACAGTGCCCATTGCAGACCCACCCCTACCCTGTGGAGTGGTGGCAGGGTCTGCACATGCAGGGAGCGGCTCAGGCCCCACTCCAGCGCAGCAGGTACTTAGCTGGTCCCTTGCAAAGATGTGGGCAGCAGCCAAGCTCAGACCCTACAGCAGAAGATGAGCAGATCTCTCTGTCACTTTGCATAGTTTGGTTCAGCAGGGACTCTGCAAGAGAGTCCTGGGGAGATGCTCTACCAAGCTCCTGCTGCTCCCCTTCCTACCTACCAGGAGCAGAGACTCCCACAGCTTGCGTGTTCAGGACCTCTTTGGCTTACTTGGTTTGGTTCAAACGCTCGCTGGCTGTTACTTTGGAGCCTGGATAAGAAATAGTGCAAATACAAGTTTAAAGAAAAAAACCACAACAAACACATTGCCTTCACTGAACGTTCCATCAGAAGGGTGAGGATCCCCAAGACGAACCCCCAGTTGTGGGCATTTGAGACATCTGGCAAACCTGTGCAAGATTCTTCATGATTGTCCTAAGGAGTATATTTGGCTTGGCACTAGATGCTTATAATTGTTTGCTAACATGATTCTAACTAACCCTGTTGTGCCTAATTGCAAATGACTTTGAAGACTAGTCATAGAACACGGGACATCTCCTTGGCGTGACGGGACAAACACTCCCTGCAGTTGTGGATTCCTCGGTGCTTTTCTTATCCAAGTTTGACTCAAAATGATTTTGTCTGCATGGAATGGTGTGAATTCATCCAGACTGGTTTTGCTGGAAGGCAAACGGACCACATTATTTCTGAGGGTCAAGATACCTTTATTTGGCCATGCTCAGGCAGATTCAAAGGCCAAAACAGACCTCGGTTTGATTCCTATTATGGGAGGCTGGCTACAGCGCATTTTAAAACAATAATCATCTAAAAGGGGCTGAGATGTTCAAATTTGAAACTTCACAAAGTGCCAGAGTGCCCTGTGAATGCAGGGAACCCCCTTGCATTGCAGCAGCCTTCATCACGTGGCAGCACACACGCTGCAGCCCTCACCAAAGCACCATACCACGCTATGTTTTCTGGCCCACTTCATAAAGGGGCTTAAATTCTCTCAATTCCTCTTCCTCCCAAAAATCAGCAGAAGGGATGCTCAGCAACAGGCTGCTTTCAGCAAACAATGCACAAATGGCTTTTTTAACTTCACAAAGGATTCAGCACTCAGCCTGCTCAGGCTTTTGTAAATCCTGCATCCCTCCATCTCTAGGCACCTACCTGCTATTACAGAGTCTAGTTCTCAGTGCCACAGTGCCCTGGGAACCAGTCCTGCTTTGGCCATGATCAGAGAGGGCAGACTGCACTCCCTGATCAGGAGCAGGGCTGACTGCTGTCCTTGTTTGCCCCTCGGGGCTCAGACACGCTCCTCTCCATTGCACAGCTCCTGCTGTGCCCCTCAGCACCCCAGCAGCAAGCCAAGCTCGCTCCCTGGAAGGAAGAGTTGCACCGGGGGGGATTACCTGTTGATTTTATGGCCCTGTTTCAAAGCAGGATCCACAAGGAGATGAATTCACAATGAAACTAAGGGGGAAATGAAGTCACACCGACAGACAGCTGCTGTCACCCTCCACACACTCCATTAAAGAAACAACCTTTGCTCACGTGCTTGTTTCTAATGTGTTACTGGCCTTCCCAGCACTTCAGCACAGTGTTTCTAATGATAAAGATAACAGAGTTCAGGCTTTAACTGAGCACTGATGCATGAATATGCCTAAGTAGCTCTCCCAGCTCCACGAATTACAGTTTTGTATATGAATAAAGTGCAAAAAAATTGTCCACTTCCCCACCACCACCCATCAAATCCATGTTACGCGGTGGGCAAAAGGAGAGATGTTTGGAACAAACACTTCCTTCCCCTGCTCTCTTTGTCTGCAAGTGTAAATATTACTGGGACTTAAAAGCTGGCATCTGCATTAAACAGATGGGACTCGGCTATGTTCATCTTCTTTATGATGTTCCTGTAGCAGAGACTTCTGAAAGATGTTTGGAAGGAATGCTGGCCCTGACAGGATACTGCCTAAATTAGAATCAGGCTCCAAGTATCTTCCTGCAATTAGATTATGTCATATGTTATACTCTTACTCATTGCCTGGGAAAGAGAGTGCAAGGGTACTTAATATCTGTAGATATTCAATTAAAATGAGTGCATCAGACACTCACTAAGTCTGGCTTTTTCCTGCCTCATATCCAGCCCAGGTTAGCTTCTCAACCTTAAGAGACAAGAAAAAGGAGAATGAGCACACAGTGGAAGTCGTCATGCCCATACGTATACCTGCTCAAAATCAGAGGGTATGGATAATCTAATACTGTTACCTAGCTCAAAATGTAAGAAGTCATGCACTTTACACTTTGTTTGCTATAGTTTGGGTTGCATTAATGCTAAAAATAATAGAACTTGGAGGAAAATGAGAAAGGTCTGTTTGTAACACATGGCGATTTTGTTGGCTCTCGAAGGTTGCATTTCAAGCATAACTGCATTTCTCTATGTGCTCCCAACGCTTCCCTTTGTGAGGGTACTGGCATGCTTGTGGCAAAAGCAACCAAACCAATTAATTAGGCACATGGTGAAAGACAGCATAGGAAAAAAAAAATAAGAGATCAGTCATTTCCATTCTGAAAATCCTCACTCAAAGCCTCGACGTCGCAGCGATAAGCTAAGCATAAAAGATAAGCAGACTCCTTCCCTGCATGAGGGGCCCAGCAGCACCAGCTGTGAAACACACACTTGGAAAGGCTCTTATATATTCTATATATGACTGTAATCCAAAATAAATAGTACTGTTCTGACTCATAAGTGTATTTCAGCTTGGTTGTTGTTGTTGTTTGTTACAGCTGGAGATGGCTTGCTTTTCAACCCTTCTGTCCCACCCTTGGACACGTCGATGAACAGCAACCTGGGAGTCCGGAGTGTCAGCAGTATCCTTTTGTACTCCTTGCGGAAATTCTGGTTAAGAAGCCCATAGATCACAGCATTGAGGCAGCTATTAAAATAGGCCATAAAATAGCTCAAGACAAAAAGCCATTCTGGAATGTGTGGCTGCACTTTTGAAGGATTAATCGAAACAGCAAGGCCAATGAAGTTTAACGGTCCCCAGCACACAGCAAAAAGGACAAAAACCACAAACATAGTCAAGAAATTCCGAATGTCAGCTGCTCTGAGCTTCTGCTTGCAGTCTTGTCTCACACGGTGTTTGACCTGAATTACCAAAATCCAGATCCGTAGGTAGCAAAATGTCACGATGGACAGTGGGACAATGAAGTGAACCACCACCACTGTGATGGTGTATGATGTACTCACTGTCTGGGCAAAGGTGCAGGAGTAAATCCGGGGGTCATACTGCAAGGAGCCAACAAAGAGGTTTGGCACAATTGCCACCACTGTGAGTATCCAGGTCAGGCAGAGATAGCAGTAGGTGTTCTTCAGGTTGAAAAGTTTATCGTACCGAAGGCTGTGGCAGATATAGCAGTACCGGTTGATTGCGATTGCTGTGATGTTGAAAATGGACCCAATGACGCTTAAACCCATCAGGAACCCACTTATCTGGCAGTGAACATTTCCCATGGTCCATCCATTATGGAAAATGGCACTCAAAATCAGAGGGTATGGATAAACTGCAACCACAAGGTCCGCAACAGACAGACTGACGACAAAGATGTTGCCTACAAAACAAGAGAAGACACTGTGAGAGGTTATCATAGATTCAGCCAGACAACTTCCAACTCAGAACTCCTCTCATGGGCTTCACTCTCCATTTGGAATTTTAAAACCTAGAAAAAAAGATACTGACAGCAATGGAGAGTAACTAGACATGATTAATCTTCGTATTCCTTCCTAAGAATATCCTAATCTGGGTCAGGTTCCTGCATTCCTCTAAACTGTGTAGGAGAGAAGGATTTCACTGTTCTTTATTAGTCAGCATGTCTGTAGTCACCAGACAGCCACCTCGCATTTGCTCTCCTGCAGAGAACTTCATTCCTTACAATACTATATAGGATCCCATAGAGACACTTTATATAAGGTCTGTACGTCATGGACCAAACAACTGGGGCAGACAGGTTAAGCTGTCACTAAGTTATTCATTGCACTGACAGCAGCTGTATGGGACAGGTCTCTCACACTGAAACAGGTATATTTCCATCAGAATTTCCTTCATGCTAAGGAGTGGGTGTTCTTGCAGGAGCCGTGGTGCAACCAGCCTTTATGTGCTTATCTTATTTGGTATGTTTGCCTGTTTCTTTAATACTGAAGTTGCAATATGGAAGGTCAGCTGCCCCTACACAGTCCGGGCCTGGGCAAGGAATATGATTAATAAGCTGCTGTCAGCCATCTCAGCAGCATATATGCTGCAGGTCGTCTGAAAACAGAGAATTGAGAATCTGTGCAGCTATGAAAGAACTTAAACCTTGCTGGACTGAAAATGGCATGTTGCACAGGACAAGATCTGTCAACTCCACCGTGTGGGGCAGCCTCCAATGACCTGGGCAACCAGTGACTTCCTAACAGCACTTGCTGCTCTTTTTAGGAGTCTGGTGTATTTTTAGGTAGGCAAAAAGCCTTTCAGTTCAGTTTGCTAGTCAGAGTAGAAGAGCACATTAAGAAAGAGGCCATGAGGCCTTTTGGGAACTGATATAACAATGGGACCAGCTGTAAAGTTGAAAAGGACATCTGTCAAAATTCAGCTTTTGATGACCAAACTGGCATTTCAGGAGGAACTCAACAATGCAGTTAGAGGACAGAACACTAGAAAAGGTAGTTGTTCTTCCTGACTCTACTCCTTTATGTATATCTGCAGCAGCAGGAAGGAAAATATCACTAGAGTACCAGCAGAGGCTATGTTTAGCACATCTAAGGTGTTAACATCTATGGCACTATGTGCTGTAGGCACCATCCCAGCACACTGATCACACCTGTACCTTCTCTTAAAATCCTCGTATCGTGCTGGCTACCAGTTTATATGAAAAAAAAGAAAAAACCAACACTAAAAATAGGTCTTTTTTTCTGTAGTATCCATCCATAGATACAATGGAGAGTATAGCCCATCCATATAGCCCATCTGTATCGCAAGGGATCTCCAAGATCTCAGTTCAGCTAGGTCACTGGCTTCAGTATTTGGAAAACACACTCAAGGACTGTCAGAAATCACAGCATGTTGCATTGCAGTTGGCTCATTGCTATGTTTGTTGCCAACAAAAACTATCAGGACAAGTCAACAGTTCATATCAGGCAGCAGAGTCCACTTCACACTGACTGGAGGAGTCCAGACTTGAGAATAGCCCACGGCAGTGGGGAGCTGAGACAGCTGACACAAAGCATCATTTTCAAATGAATATTAGCAGAGGTCATGTGAAGGGCTGAAATATTTTTAGAGAAGCATTTCACACACACAGGTTTACCACAACACACAATTTCTGTGGCTGCTGTGCTTTCGTGTTCTTTTTCTGATTTAATACCTTACTTAGAGCTTTTTAAAATGCAGTCACTGAATTTGGTCCCCATATATTCAACTCCAGTTATACCCACTGTCAAGGGCTGAACCACCTGTGGTCAAGGCTTAGTGCTCACACAGGCTCCCTAGAGAGAGAATGCTCTTCTGCAGCACAACTATTATTCCTTAGATCAAAAGTATGCCTCCTCAGCAGTAACCAAAATGCATCCCCAGAACTAGAATTTCCCTTTGGAAAGATTTACCAAACCAGTTTCTAAGACAGTAAAACAGTGACAGAGAGGTATCAGCAACCCATTTGGAGGAGATTTCTGGAGGATGCTGGAGGCAGACTCCACTGATGGGACCACAACCCTCCCTATTCGCTGGACCTGTCTCACTTGAATCCGCATTTATATGCAGGTGGTCAGTGGGCAAGCTTCTGCATTTGCTGGGGATGAAAAACAGCCACATTCAACACCCAGTTCAGAGTCAGGCAAAGCAGAACAAAGCTGGATATTCCCTACTTAAGACAGCACATCAGTGGATTTAATCCACAGATTAGAAAAATCATAGAGAAAATTATTAGCCTCACATCACTGCCAGCTGCTGGGAGAAACGAGCGGTCTGTCAGTCCTTCACTGACGTGAGTGGTTGGGAGGAAGTAAAAATAAAGGGGGAATCTATAAAGATAATATTCATAGGATGGACTTAGTAGTTTGGATTCAATCCAAGAACAGAGTACTGTGTATATTATTTTGACACCACTTCACTGCATGTTGTTCCAGCAGAGAAAACGAGATGGTTTTATCAAGACATGAATTAATTATCTCCTCCTTTACTTGGAAACCAAACCTGCCATCCTCTGCTCTGTGCTTTCACCTTGAGGCCTTGGCTCTCCTGCCAGCTGGAAGGCCTATCACCCTGGTAGCGTGGCCAATCCCTGAAAATAAGGTGAGAAAAGCTCACTTGGTGCTATTTCACAGAAAGAACCCCATCTTCCATTGGATCTGGCAGGGTGGTCAACCTCATTTTTTTTCTTCTGGTGAGATGAACACAGAGGTCAGACCCATATAATAGCCACTTGAGAGCCAGTCCTGAAAAATCAGTACTGAAACAATGTGGCACATTGTGTACAGAACACACCCTTCAAACTATGAGAACTGGCTGCTGGGAATTTATTAAAAGAAGAGTAACTTGAGACCACCACAGGCTGGGCCCTGTGGCCAAAGGCTTGTGTGCTTGTCCTCTGTAGGGTGAGGCTGGACTCTTGCTCCCAAAAACAGAATGAGAAGCGTCTAATGGGTGACTTTTAGGGAAGGTAAAGAGCAGTCTCCTGCCAATGTTCTTCACTACTGTATTTATTATTTCTTTTATATTTTCCACTATAAAAGAAAGGAGTCCAGCCCATAAATAATACCAGCAGGACCTTATCTCAAATTTAAAATTATCTGTTTCTGTGGCACTATTTTCAGATTTATCTTTTTTCTCTTTGTTGGCACGTGACTGTATTTCCTCATCAGCTTTCACATTTTCCGTCCTGTTTTTAACTTCTCAGCATAAATTGGTTTGTGTGCCACTGTGCTCTATCCCCCAGTTATGGAGTCACACACGAAGAAGCATGAATGGTAAAGAAAGGCAAGTCATGCTGGTAATACCAATTGGGTACCTTTTCAGGGAAACTTTAAATCTCTTTACATTACAGAGGTCCATCACAAAGCTGTAGATGTAGGATACAGTGTTCCCAGTGCAATCCACAAATTGTTTCAGAAAATATCCCAACAACCTGAAGCCCAGCAGCAGAGTAAAGACATAAAAGTAATACAAGAGGGAATTTATCCCAGAGTACGTCCTGTCCCAGTACCTCTTCTGCCTCAGATCTCCTTCCCATACCCCCAGAATCCCATTTCTGCTCACTCCTACAGCCTGCCCCTGTATTTCAGCAGTACCCTGACCCTGCCTCTAATTTTGCCTGGATTATCCGACAGCACAGGTTATCTGAGGACTTGTTGGACTTGACCAAGTCCTAGTGCTAGGAAACATGGAAATAAATGCAAAGAGTTCTGCAAATCAATAAACCACATGCGTAAAGGTCGTCAATGGCAGGCTGCCCAACACCACCTGACTTCCATACGAAAGGCCATCATTCTTCCACAGAGAACAACCCAGCATCACTGTACAAATCCAAGGGTCACTGGCCCTGCCTGCCTCATGAGGCTGCTGGAAATCCCTGGGTGCACAGGCTCCAGTTGCAGAGATCTAGCTTCTCCCTGCTGTTCCCACACAGTAGCCGTGGGCTGTCCCTCAGTGCACACAGGCATCCTGAACTTCAAAGCGGAGTTAAGGGTTTCTTAAGGGAAAAGGAGGTAAAATCTTTTTCATAAAACTGGCAATCTCAAAACATTCAAGGCAAGCACCCAAAACTGTTGTTCTCTGTTATCCACACAAAACTGCCCTACACTCCTTGCTGAAATACTAGAGAGCTGTTTGATCCAGGTTAACAAGATACGGTTGCTCAGTGCAGCCTGAAGTAAACACCGTTATCTGTAAACCCAGTGCTGAAATTGGAATGCCCTGAGCAACAGGCATTGCACCAAAGATCAACTTCTGCTCAGCTGGAAGGGTCCAGATCCAACTGAGGAGACAAAAAGGGCTCTGCTGTGCAGGTTGCCCCTTCCTGCCAGCCACCTTGGAGGCATCCAAGCCGTTTCCAAACAGCTGAAGCCCAGAAAAGCATTTTGGGGCAAACAAAACCACACTTGACAGCCTCAGGGCCAGCGGTGAGAAGCTGGCCCGTGAGCAGGATGGACATGAGTGCCATGGGGCTCACTGCATGACCAGTCTTCCTGCTGTCCCAACCTCTCCCCAGCAGTGAGATCAGACCCTCGTGTCTGTCAGGCTGCAGCCAGGATAACTAGACGAACCGGTATAAAAAAACGTGCTAAGAGGCACAATGGCATAATGCTAAAAGTTTATTGGGGTGACTGGCATGTTTGTGGTGACCCCTTCACTATTTGTGTCTTCTAGTAAAAAGTGTCTTCAAATTGATGTTTGTCCCTTCAGGTTTTATGAAAATCTTGGCAGACTCATGTCTACAAGGAAATAAACTGGAATTAAGACTCCCATCAACCTCAGAGATATATAATAAGGTTCAGGAAACAATTTAACAGGCCATGTCTGTAAAGCAAGCCTCTGACGACCACTTACCCTAACCTAATACTCTGTATTTAACCTTCCAAAGCCTATGCTTACTGCAAAACAGACACAAAATGTACTGCTTGCCCCAAGCAAAAGAGATAAAGGCATAAAAGCTTTATTCAGCATGCAACAAGCCTCTATTAGCTTTGATAGCCTCCTTTTCTTGCTTGGTTTTTTACCTGCCACTTGCTGTATGTTTGCTTGTATTTCACTAACCTCCAGTCCGCAGACGTGAAGTGCGTGCTCGGCTCTGCAGACTAAGTGGCAGCTCCTAGAAACCACTTTCAGACCAATTTTGTTCTTTTTATAATTTAAAGATCCCATTCAGCGTGTGCAATCAGATTGATCACACACTGCTGTAATTTAGATGGATAACAACACCGTGGCCTTGGGGATCCTGACCCTGCAGCTCTCCCTCTGACAAGCGTTTCTTACATCACAAACTCTAAAGGATCATTCCTGAAGAAGACAGTGAGAACATTAAGAACCATCATTCTACAGGGGACTACGACCTGTGTCACTGCTCCTTGCCAGCTCTTGGCTTCCAGGCTACTGCAAACACCTCACAGCAGCAACAAAATGGCCCATGAGGAATCCCAGCCTGTTAACTGTCATCTCTTTCCAGCATTCTGATAAGCACTGATGCACCTGTCTTGCCCATACACCTGCCCAACACGTACTTACCCATTCTGACAACCAAAAATGTGTCACAAGGGAGCACAAGTGAAAAGCAGAGAAACTCTCCCGAGATACAGGCAACAGGAAAAAAATAAAAACCTTTTGCTCAATTTGTTAATGCACAAATTTTAATTGAGGGTTTTATTTGTGTATTTAGGGAGTCTGTTCAAAGAGAGGAATTAACAAAAGAAAGGAAAAAGCGTTCAATCAATTATCTGTTATCATTACTCCATCAGGATTCAGAGGGGGATAAAGTGTTGCTTCCTGCAGTTAAACAGACAATGCAGTTGGGCTGCCAGCTGGTCTCAAATTCTGACTCTGCTGCATAAAACGATACAGAGAGGAATGAACAGACAGGACAGGAGGTATTGCCACCCTACAGCATCCTTAGGAGGTAAGGTTAGAGAACATGTATATATCCGATTTAAGGACATCATGAAGGTCCTAGGAAAAAGAATAAAACTCCAGAATAATTTAACTTTTGTCTGGCAAAAGTCCTTCGAGATCTCTCAGTGTAGTCACGAATCCAGAGAGCAGCAATATGCTCTGGGCTACCAACTGCTACCTGGTTCCCTGGCACCGCTCCCTACGGGAAAGCTGTGGGAGCTTAATGCTACTCCAGTGCCTTATGCCAGCCCTGTGTCTGCACAGGAGCAAAGCCAAGGCAGAGCAGGCAGCAGCCTGCAAAGCGAACTCAGCCTCCTTCTGCACCCTTCCATCACCAGACAGACTGGCATCACTTTGGCATCACAACTGCAAGCTTCATTAACCACCTCATCAGCATACCACCATGCTTGTGTGAAAGCTGCCTTTCCCTCTGGATCTGAGAGATCGACTCGCTTCCAGGAGGAGGAGAAGAGCCTCACTGTGTTTACTGAAGTAGAAAGGACCAGCTCCCAGACTCTTCAACTCCATTTATTTTATTATGCACCATATATTATTTTGGCTGATGGCTAAATGCTTACACTGCCAGGTGGGGGACTGGATTACTGGATTTTTAACTTACTTTTAGGTCATGACCTTTTAATTGTATTACTGTCAAAAACATATTTGAGCCATGCCTTCAGCTGCTCTAACTGAACGTGGCGAAGGGCAATCATTTGCAGAGTTCACTCCCCAGAGAACCATAACTTTCATTTGGCTAAAGCCAACCAGATTCAAAGTCACATCTGAGCTCAGAAGTCTGTGGAATTTGGCTGGAAATTAGAGACCAGTGCTGCTTACATGATTTCATATCCTTGTCTCACCATTTCTTTGGAAACAGTGCAGAGGAGGTGATGGTCCCCTCTGTGTGACACAGACAGTAGCTGATCATTCACTCTCCACTGAGTGCAAATCAGTTTAATGACCTCTTTTTCTGGACACTTAAAAAGGGGTTGGCCCTCTTCCAAAACCACGGCAGAGCGACTTCATCATTTTCAGGTATTAAAAAAAAAAAGAGAAAGAAAAAGGTTTCTAGACCATCCCAGGGGAACATCGTTTGGAAAGCTTCCCAGTCACTCCACATTAACACAGCTGAGGAACACCTTCCCAAAAGGATGATCAAGATGTTGTAAAGAAAGAGGAAAATATGCAAAGTTGATATTTTGCCTACCTCCAACAATTTTCAACCTTTTAAAACATACCATTTGATGTATTACTTGATTATTAAATACCTTCAATGACTTCTTCCTGTGTTTTCCTGGAAGTTCTGACCCACTGCAAGAGGGAAACCCATGAAGCTGCAATTCTTTTGGATTTTTAAACTTAGTTCACAGATCACAGAATATTAGGAGCTGGAAGAGACCTCAAAAGATCACTAAGTCCAACCCTCCTGCCCGAGCAGGATCATCTGGAGTAGATCACATAGGAATGTGTCCAGATTGGTCTTGCATGTCTCCAGAGAAGGAGACTCCACAACCTCTCTGGGCAGCCTGTTCCAGTAATCCGTCACCCTCACAGTGAAAAAGTTCCTCCTTATATTAAGACAGAACTTTCTGTGTTCCAGTTTGGAACCATTTCCCCTTCACTGGCCATCACTGAGAAGAGCCTGAATCCATCCTCCTGACACTCACCTTTAACATATTTATAAACATTAATGAGGTCACTCCTCAGCCTCCTCTTCTCCAAGCTGAAGAGACCCAGCTCCCTCAGCCTGTCCTCATAAGGAAGATGTTCCACTTCCTTAATCATCTTGGTGGCCCTGTGCTGGACTCTCTCAAGGAGTTGTGTGTCCTTCTGGAACTGAGGGGCTCAGAACTGGATGCAATACTCCAGGTGAGGTCTCACCAGGGCGGAGTAGAGGGGGAGGAGGACCTCTCCTGATCTACTGGCCACCCCCTTCTAATACACCACAGGATGCCATGGGCCTTCTTGGCCACAAGGGCACACTGCTGGCTCATGGTCATCCTGCTATCTACCAGGACCCCAGGTCTTGTTAGTGTGTTGTTTTTCCTGGACGCAATTAGGGCAACTGCTAGTAACAGAGAAGGAATAAGTGGTGGACCTGATCTGGCTTTTAATATACACCAAAAAAGTGCTAGACAGCACCCCTTTGGGTTATATGCCCCAAACTCCTCTGATTTTACTGTTATAGCCATCAAACTCCTAGCCTGCAGCCAGGCCATGAGATAGCAAGCTAATCTGCTTAAGAGCTCCATTCTTCCTGTATTGCTTCCAAATTCTTGGCTAAAGACTGGCTTGGAAACAGTGCTTGCCTTCCCAGACATCCCAGCAGGGCTGATGGAGAGCAAGCATCAGAGGCAGGCAGCCCTTGAGGCCACGCTTCAATTTACATGGAGCAAGAGGAAGGCCCAGCACCTCCTGAGCCTATGTGACACTGGATGCTCTGCCTGACTGCAAGGACAGCACGGCTCATGGCTACCTATTCCCTGTGGCAGCTTCTCGTGGGAAACACAGAATCACAGAATGTCAGGAGCTGGAAGGGACCTCGAAATATCATCCAGTCCAACCCCCCTGCCCCAACAGGATCACCTAGGTTAAATCACACAGGAATGTGTCCAGATTGGTCTTGAATGTCTCCAGAGAAGGAGACTCCACAACCTCTCTGGGCAGCCTGTCCCAGGGCTCTGTCACCCTCAAGGTGAAAAAAGCTTTTCCTTACATTCACATGGAACCTCCCCTGCTCCAGCTTGGACCCATTGCCCCTTGTCCTATCACTGGCCATCATTGAGAAGAGCCTGGCTCCATCCTCCTGACACTCACCCTTTACATATTTATAAACATTAATGAGGTCACCCCTCAGCCTCTTCTTCTCCAAGCTGAAGAGATCCAGCTCTCTCAGCCTGTCCTCAGAAGGAAGGTGTTCCACGCCCTTCATCATCTTGGTGGCCCAGTGCCGGACTCTTCAAGGAGTTCTATGTCCTTCTGGAACTGTGTGGTCTCACCAGGGCAGAGCAGAGGGAGAGATCTGTGGGAAGAGTCTAAACAAAACCTCCTGCAGCTGTAGAAGCGCAGGTCCAGTTACCAAAAATCCCACTCCCTGTCTCCCAGTGCCACTCTCTGGATTCCAGCTGTTTGTCCTCCTTTTCTGCCAGAAATCCTGCTGAGTGGTACCATGGGATTTTAAGAAGCTGCCTAATGCCTATCCAGGCTGTGTAGGGAGTGCAGACTCGTGCCCTTAGGTTTACCCTTGCACGCTGGCCATGAGCACTGAGACAAGCTCTACCAGCCCACATTAACTCCAACCCCATTATTTATCAACTGGTTTGTAAAGTGCTCTACAACAGGAAAGGCCTTGTAGAAACATAAATATGAATTACTGCCAGCATCCACTGAACTGACAATCCAGCATCCATCCTCTCCTGGTCCTGGCAGCTGTACCACCATCATTCACCATCTGTTACTATTCTGAAATAAAATCTGTGAACTTGGGCTTAATAGACTTAATAATGCACTTTCACTATTGGTGCCGGTCAAAGTGTGTTCCTGGCCTGGACAGGAGCTACATATAGGTAATTCTCAGGCAGCTGACAGGCAGAGAGTATAGTCAGATCTGAACCCACAGCTCATTGTAGTGATCTTCCTTATGAGGACAGGCTGAGGGAGCTGGGTCTCTTCCTCTTGGAGAAGAAGAGGCTGAGGGGTGACCTCATTAACATTTATAAATATGTAAAGGGTGAGTGTGAGGAGGATAGAGCCAGGCTCTTCTCAGTGATGAACAGTGATAGGACAAGGGGCAATGGGTCCAAGCTGGAGCAGAGGAAGTTCCATGTGAATGTAAGGAAAAGCTTTTTTCACCTTGAGGGTGACAGAGCCCTGGGACAGGCTGCCCAGAGAGGTTGTGGAGTCTCCTTTGGAGACATTCAAGACCAAACTGGACACGTTCCTGTGTGATTTAACCTAGGTGATCCTGTTCAGGCAGGGTCTGGACTAGATGATCTCCAGAAGTCCCTTCTAACTCCTGACATTCTGTACTCTGTGATTAGCCTGCACTATACAGAAGATTTAAATGAAATTCCTTTCCCATCTGTTTCAGAAATGGTAAACAACTGCCATTCCTTGAGCCAGAATCTGATCTCACATAGGTAGGGCAAATCTGAGAAAAACCCAATGCAAGTGGGCTCGTCAATCTCCTACCTCTGTAAGCTGACTTGAAAAGCATGACACTGAAGTTGTGGTGGTCTGCACTTTTCCTACAGTATTGCAGAGAAAATTTAGGTTGATTAATTAGGAAAAACTGTCCTGCAAATATGCATCAAAGCCCAAGGAAAGGGGGACGCAGGGGTAAGAGCCCTCATGCAGAGAGCCATCTGCAAGATGCAGTACTTGCAGGGGGAAAGCAGACTCGCTCACAGGCAAATGAACAGTGCGGTCTGATGTAACAGAGCTGCATTTAATTTGCCTAAGCTGTTAAAACTGTCCTCACTGTAATTACACAGCATCCTCCTCCTCTTGCTATGAGCAACACAAACACGCAGAAAATGTGGATAGCAGGAGATGGAGGGAAAGCAGCCTGTTTCTCTCCATCTTACTCTCCCCTCAGCACTCTGAAGATATCCTCCAGATTTAACACACTTGGGGCTTTCTCCCTTATGCACCAAAATTGCACCCTGACACCCCAGGATCTGATCAGACAAAGGCTGGATGCCTTCCTAAACTAAAGCTGGCCTTCCAAAGTCCCTCCCAGATTTGGGCTTATAGTGGGGAATTCATTGGTCAAGCAAAGACCTTGCTGACCAGCGCTCGTGGACACACCCTGGTATCAATGGAGATGTGCTGAGCACATAACCAGATTTCTCATACATGGTCTTTTCACCAATCCCTGTAACAAGCCAGCTCCTTTCTGCTCACCTGCTCAGCACTGAAAACAGAGGGTCTGCCTCTTAAGTACAGAACTGAATGGAGGTCACCTAAATGAAGGCTCAGGTGTTACAGCAGTAGCAGGGTGGTAATCAGGGTAGGATATTTATTCTGTTTGGCAAAGCACTTGCCACTAGAGTTAGGGAAAAGAAACATAATTGGGATCCCATTTATCTCCTAGGCAATAGCCTTGTTGTAGGCTACAGCATGGTCCTGGTATGCCTTTCAGTGCTGCACCATAATTGATTGGCTTTTCTTCTGATGACCTTAATATATTTTTTCAAACATTTGGTGGCAAATGTTATAAAAGCAGATTATACAAAAAGCCACGGGGTAGATTTAGTGCACAGAATTCTTTCCAGCCCACATTTTCTTCTTATCTGGCCTCACACTGCACCTGACAAAGCAGGTACTGCCACAGTACACACATAGGATGAGGCCAGCAGAGAAATGGTACCATGAGGGACAGGAAAGCGACATGTCTGGGGGAGCTACTTGTATCCCTGTGCATAGTCAGTCCTCCAAACCCAGCATCTAGCCCCATGGCAAGGAAAAAGGTTGAGCTACCTGAATGCCTGTTCATCCAGCCCTCACAATCTGCTGGGAAAATGAGTAATATTCCTTGCAATACAGATGGGGAAGAAAGAGACACAATGTTTGATGGCTTTGTCACGACTATGTGATCTGAAAGAGAAATAGCGCATATAAATAGGAGACTAGAAAGTAAAAGAAAATCTACTCTGGATCTCGTGATTCATTCACAACTATTTAGTAATCCCATTGGAAACTGAGAGTACTTTCACCTGGGAACACTTTAGGGACTGATACAATTGCATAGGCAAAAGTCCAATGCAAACAGTTACAGTTAATTCAATAATAATATTAATGATACTGGAAAAAATAATCTCAAAAAAAAAACCAACACATGCCCTAAAGGACCTTTCCAGTTTTCCCAGAAGTAAGTCTAAAAACCAGTGTTTCCCAGAACATCACCAAAAGCTTCACTTCAGATATTTCACAGGGCTTACAGGACTCATGTCAAGGCTGGCTACAGGATGGGCAATGAGAAGCCATCAATGATATCAGAAACCTGGACTAGGAAATCCCAAACCTGTTTCTGAAAGACATCCACCTCTGGTTTCTGACTAATGACTGAAGAAACTTATTTATCTTTGAGGTGAAACATATGAGGATATTAAAAAAGACGGTTTTGCCATAACACCCACACTAAACACATTCCAACACAAGCCTGTGTCAAGGAATGGTTCAAAGGAGTGTGCTCTAACACTGATCTCGGCCAGGAGTCTAATGGGTGTTAACATCAAACCCAGTAACATTTCATGGGACTATGACACCTAAATTAGTGGAGGAGCCTCCTGAGGTAACCAGCCACACCTATAGGCAGCAATAAGCTCAGTAAAAGGCTGATCTCACATTTGTGAGGGGTAACTGATGGGGCTGGCAGACACCTCTGCCATTGACTGCTCTGAGCACAAGAGCATCACTGAGTTCTGCTCTTACACAAACAACATATTGCCCTCAGCAAAAAGCACCAGAAAGCCTAAAAGGTGCTGAAAAGGGCCATCCATCTGAGCCAAATAAACTTTGAGGTACTTAGTTCAGTTGCCTAATCCTGAAATACCCCAAGTCCTACTTTCTTGCCTGTAATGATAAAGGCAGGCCTACTTTTAGAGTTGTATAATCACCATCAAGTGATGGTGCTTTTAGTGTCCTGTTAAACTTATCCCTCCTCACCCCCCACCCCGCCGCCTCGTTTCCCTTTTTATCTCTATGGAACTTTTCTCAGCAAGAAATAAATCACAGAGATTTCTTCTCTCTGAAACTACTTAACATCCATACCAGGATACTTCAAAGTGGTAATGTGTAACTTGAGCCTCGTGACTCCCTTTAGAGTCAGGGCCACTTAGAGAGGGCTGCACAAAACCCTGAAATGCCAAGCCCAAGTGGGTCTTTTAATTCAGTTAGTGGTTGGTAAGGGATGCTCTGCTCCCCTCCCCAGTGTTTGCATGGCCAACTAAGAAACCCATCAGGGGCAACAGAGCTGGAAGCAACCCTGGGGCATCACTTGACCACCAACTTTACACAGCATCTCCTAAAAACTACTGACAAAAGAGACTTTTCTAGATCAAGGACATTGCACCTACTCAAACCCAAGCTGCTTTCCACCCTGCTTACTACAAAAATAGGGCTTAGACCTGTGCTGGTTGAGCAAGCTCAGAAACAAAGGAATAACTCAAAAGCAACTTGAGTCAGTGTGAGACATTCCCCTTGGGAAGGGGCAAAACAGAGGAAAAGCTACAGCTACAGTGTTGGACTTTCTACCAGTTTTAGAGGACACACTTTCATTTGCTGTCCTCTCCAAAGACAAGAGAAATAGTCAAGATACGTATGTTTCTAAAAGAAAAACCTCCCTTACTCCATGTAATTTCTGAAAAGCCCTCTTCCTCACTCCAGATCCCATGTGTTATCTGTCGCCAATGAAGTGTTTTTGTTTATGAACACACTCCAAAGCAACAGAATACTTAAAGATTAAATGAAGCATGAGCTCAATAGAGATTTCTAGCGAAAAGACCTGGTGACCAAGTGCACACACAGATGTCACATATTCATCCTGAAATCTTAGGGTATTTGCAAGATCACATATCACTACAAATACCTTTCTGAGAGGCAGTTGATTTGACAAAGTTAGAAAGGACGAGAATTTCTAGTCCTCAGCAGCACTGTAACAGACAGGTATCAAGGTAGGCAACAAATTCACAGCATGATGCCCACCTCCTTCTTCACAGGGAGCCCCAAAAGCGAGCTGCTAGAAAGACCAACAGGACAGGGAGGTCTAAGGCGAGCTCAGAGTGCTCTGCAGAGAGCTCTGCAGAAATTCTGTCAAATAAAGTTGCCTGGCACATTGCCAGAAACAGAGGAGAGGGTGGCACGTTAATGAGAAGCAGAGTGGGGTCCAGCAAATGCTCTCTGCTTTGTGACGGGGATGGCAGCGCAGGGTGGTACAGCTTGCATTCCCCTGTCAGGCATGTGAGCACACCAACACGGGCTCTGCATTCATTTAGGCGGCTCAAGAGACACCTCTGAGAGCCAGGAGGTCATCTTCAGTCTGGCAAGACTGTCCCTGTACAGCCATGTCCACTTTTCTCGCAGACTCAGCTCATACAAGCGTCTGTATATTCTAAGGAACCCAAGGAGTAACTTGAAACTAATCAGAACTGGGAGGAACCAGGATCTGCAGCTTTAGCAGCAGATTCACACATAATAATGGAGACCAGCTCTTGCAGGAAACTCTCCAGTCTGAACCATCCAAGAACCTCCCCAAAAGCGCACCCTGCCCAGGCTGTTACTTCACCCAGCTCTGGCTGTTGCATCTCCCCAGCTCCATGGTGGGGAAGATGCACCCTGAGGAGCATACACCAATGTCTGCTAGCTCATCAGATGCAAGAGCCTTCATTTGGGAGCACAGTGGAGAAACACAAGTGTTGACTGCACCACAGTGAAAAGGAAACCTGGAGTGACTGCCACAAGCCAGCATCTCAGCTCCAGCAGTGACTCCAGGGTGGGGACTTTAACTGCTAATTAGGACAAGGCAGTAGCAAAGAGCAGAAGAGGGGAGGAGGTCAGCTTTGGTTCCCCCAGGAGTTCAAAGACTTTCCCAAATCCAGCTACATAACACATCTTTCAAAAGGAGAATGATGCTGCCTTCTATGTGACCACCAAAGCAGAAACTCTCATGCCAGCACTGCCTTCTGATATTAGCCATTGTCTTATCATTTATTCAGGAATAAATCTGTAACAAGGCAAATTTATATCAAATGACAAATAACAGCTGTGTGGAACAGGAAAAAAAGTGTCGCACTTCATTAGAACTCGGTAAGACTCTGACAGACAGAAACACACTGAAGAAGTGGAAAACACAGCCAAAAAGACAAGACAGAACTCACAGCAGCTGTTAAACCAAATGGGAATTTGTTAAAATTAAGGGCCATTTTCCCTTTTTCATATTTAGTATCAAAACACCATGTAAAGAAATTCAACTTCTTATAAAGACAGGCTGAGTTGTTAGCACAGAAGTGACACGAGACCCTTGCAAAGATTTCAGATTAAAAGGTAACTGTTAATACTCAAGTGATTTCTAAAATCCTATGAATATGTTAATCCAGTATCACTTGGTGCTGCAATATTCCTTAAAAACATGCAAGCATACAACATGGAGGATGCTGATGGGTCTGTAGCATCAATACCGATGCCGTCCTGGACCAGATCACAGGTTTCCTTCTTCACAGAGAGGTCAAGCTCATACCCGTCCCGAAGTATCAGCACTCCCAAATTCTCTACACCACCAGGCACTGGTTTCACCCATGAATGGTGCTGGGATTGCCAGGAGGGAACAGGAGAGCAAAAGGTTTACACAAGTCACACCCAGAGTTGATTTTGTAGAGGTACTACAACAGCCACTGAGAAGTGGCTGGTTACAAAAAGTACCCTGAAAGCCAACTTATCAGTTTTGCCTCAAGCATACTGATACTCAGAGGGGATAGGATGATTCTGCTTCAATCAGGCCCATGATAAACAATGAAAAAACAAATGAATGAAGTACCTAACTAGCCAGCCCACTCCAGATTATCCCACAGCATGAGGGTTCAGAGCTGACAGGTTTTGTTCTGTATTGCTTTAGAGGGCAGAAGGTGATGACACTGTGTAATTCTCCATTTAATTAGTCAGAGCCTCTCTCATATTGGAGCACTAGCTGAAGGGACAAACAAGAGAGCCATTCTTGTTTCAAGCAAGGACTTTCCCAGTTAATTGCCATGTAGCCTTAAGCAAACCACTGCCCCAGCTTCCTGCTCTGCCAGCTGAAGACATGCCTTCCTTGCATCTACCAATGTTTAAAAGTGCAAGGATGTCATTCGGTGGAAGGCAGAGTGGAAACAGAAATTAAAATATGTCTGTTGTGCTCACCCTTTGGCTCTTGGGCAGTTTTCCCAAACCAGATACTTCATCTGGAACAGCCCTTGCAGGGCAGCCTCAGGACCCTGTGACGTGCAAGAACAACCAAAATGAGCAGGATAAAGCCGGCAGAAGCATGGCCCTGTTACCTTCCCCACAGTCCCCCAGACCAGGGGAAGCTTAGATGAGAAAAGCTGAACTGCACATGCAACTCACTACAGGAGGCAACACTCTTCCTGATCAACTAGATGGAGTTGTTACTCCACCAGGGTCCCAGGAGCTCATTTCACTGCTTGATGCTGTGACTGGAGCTGCTGCACTGGAAAAGGACAGAGCTAGCTGGGTTAACTGGGCATTCATAACAACAGTGGTCTGAATCAGAAAGGCCCTTGACTAACTCCTAACTTGGACTGCTGCATCCAGCAGTTATCCTGCAGCTTCCCCTTGACTTGGAAATCTGTCATGCTCTAAGCTGGATGCAATTGAATATGGTCATGGTCCATTCCTGGATTGTCAACGCTTCCATGCTTGTGGCCTGTGTCAGTTTGCAAAGCGCCTGAAGTTCTCTTCCAGAGAGAACTTCACCGGCTTATTTCTAGGGGATAATTGGAAAAGTCTATTATAAATCACACTGCACAAGAACAAACCCACTGTTGTCCTTCTGGCACAGGGCAGAAGCTGCCTACGGCCTCGCAGGTCAGTGTCTGAGAAAGCAGTGATGAGGCTCACGGGTAAACTATGAGTTTTACTTGTTTAATTTATGCCTGGTTTTGAACAGAGGCGGTCACAAACAGCCTGCAGACAATCCCCCCTTTGTAACCAGAGCCCAAAGCTAATTCCTTGTTCCCAGAGACCACGGCCTCAGGAGCTGAGATCCAGACTCAGTTTCCCCTTCAGGCTCCTGCTGCCTGCACATCTCCCCGTGGGTCTCACTTAACAAAAAGCTCACACATACCTCTCGGCTTCCCAAAACCGAGCACTCGCTCATGTGCCAGGAAAAAGAGCTTTGCCGTCTATGTACAACAGCACAGCTTCGTAACCCTGGCCATAACAACAGCACTGCGTAATGGCCAGGACAACTGAAGCAGCTAAAACTATCAGCAGCAGTACAACACGTTGCTGTGTGACTGCAGCATCTTCTCAGGAGAGGAACGTGCGAGGGACATTGAAGTACTAAGAGCAAAAGCAATGAGCCGCTCATCAAAAGAGCCCAATGCCCCCTCGCACGCGGCTGCACGCGGCTGAGATTATTCTTCATTCTTCAGTCTGCAGGGAATTCTGATGTTTTGTTCCAACTCCAACCACCAAACCCACATGGCTAGTCCCCACAAAAGTGGCATTAAGAGTCAAAGCCATTCTCTCCCTAAAACAATATAAAAACCAAGTTTGTAGTCTTTCTCTGAGTTTCCCCATTCGGCAGAGGGGAGTAAGCCCATACAATGGCAGGTGTCTGATACAACTTCTATGGAGAAACTAGAGGCTTACATCTAGAGAAAGAGAGATCCTGCAACTCTTAAGTTTTCCTAGCTGCAAGGGAAAGAAACATTGCCTCCTGGTGATTAAGAATGTAATTAATATTAATAATTCTGAAACACTGAATTACATGGTATGTTTTCTTTAAATGGGTACTATCGTTAGTGCAAGCTGATCTGAACCAATGATTTATTCATGGCTTAATAACCCTGCCTGTTCATATGCCCAGCATATTTTGCTCAGTATATTGTATTACTGGCTGGTTGCTATAAACAGTCCATTTAAATTTAGAGAGAAGCTTTTGGAGCAGTTCTATTTAGAACAGATATGTGAATTAAAGCACTAACTACATTGATCCATAACTATCAGTTTCTTCTAAACTCTTACTATAGATGTGTGTGCATTAGGATATCGAGCAGGTTCACCAGTTACCTCTAGTTGAAGTTCACATTCAAACAAAGCTTTCTACTCAGGCCAATCCTAATATCCCATCATTTCAAAACCCAGAGGAAGTCTGCCAGACAGCGCTACCGAACTGTGAAATTTCTGCAAATAAAACATCATTCAGCTTCCGCATCGTGGTGTCAATAAAACACCTCCAGCAACGCTGGTTAATCTGCAGCACCTTCCTCTGTGTTCTCAAGTAAAAAAGCTTAGCTTTACCAACTTTGTTGCAAAGCAGATCTTAAGCCATGGAAGAAGAGAAAAAAAGTCTTTACAACCTAGCCAGATACACTTCTGACAAGAAATGATACCTTACTAACCACCGTGTAATTACAACAGGATGTTTCTTACTGAAACTCACCCAATGTCCATGATGTACCCAGCTGTACAACCAGCTCTTCCTGGGTTACTTCACATTTGAACTGTTAAAGGTATTTGCAGGAACAGACCAAGTGCAGTTGTTTTGTTCTCCACAGTTCCTTCAGCCCTTTATAAGTGACACATACTGTTCCCTCTCCTAATATTTACATGTTTCAGATTGTTAATCAGTCATCATTTTCACGACAGCTCTTATTTGGCTCTTTAGAGGAAGAAACATTCCTAAAAAGAGCATGAGAGCCAAGTATGTGTAAAGTTGGCATGAGTAATACCTGCTCCTTATTATACTCCTTTTATCTACACCGAGCAGAATATGAAGCCACATGTAAGTGGCATCACCTGATTTACAACTTGCTCTGCACAAGCCTGCAGGCTGCATCTATGAGGCTATACAAAATGCTACCCTCTAGTTATCTAACTTTGCTGAGTAGATGAGGAATAAGATTGCAGAGGACTGGGATGCTACAGCCAACAATGCTCAGCTTTCTTAGTCTGTCCTGCTCCTTGTTCAGGGAATGAACGCTGTGAAAAATGAGAAGCTAAATCAAACATTGAATTAGAAAAAGCCATGAGCTAGGATGGTGTATTGCCATCCTACAGGTGCAATCATGTTTTTAACCAGCACATTTGCAGAATGTAATCATACAATCATGTCCTAACTAGCACATTTCCGGAAAACATCTGGAAATGTCCAAAGGCTTCTGTTCATCTAGGTTGACTGTGCCAGCCACCACAAGCCAGCTTTGAACCTTATCTCCATTCTCCCAGAACAACAGTGTAAGCATGCATTCCCTGTGCCTGGCAAGACAGGCACAGCCCCACCCCCTGTGGGCAGCCTGAGCACATGGGACAAGCCAAGGGATAGGGAAGGATGTGATGCAAAGTCCCTCCTGTTACACCTTTCCAGCTGCCTAAACCACCCCAGGTGCAGCTCTGCAGAACAGCCATCCCAGAGCTGGGCTGCCAATCGGACACACACCACATCTGTCCTCTCCACAACTACCCTAAAAGGTTGTGTAGTCTTCAGTTAAACCCTAAGAGTTTAACTGAAGACTACACAACCTTTAAGGTTGTGTAGTCTTCAGTTATATATTGTATATATTGTAAGACTACACAACCTTTAAGGAGTTGAACTCTACAAGTTTAACACCTTAAAGATAATTGAAGACAATTACTACTTTTGCTTAAATGCTTGGGAACTCTTAAACATGAGTTTTGGTTAGAATTTTGATTCCCTGAACCAGAAAAAGGGTTGGGTTTGTGTGGGGTTTTGTTTTTGGTTTTTTTTTTAAATACATGCAACATTCTTAACTTCAAATTCAAATATGGTTTTAAAGTAAGTGAAAGGGAATTAAAGTCGCATAAACAATTAAATATTAATAAATAGTCATTTCTAGGTACCACACTCTTGGTTCCAAAGTTGTTATTAAAAAAAGTGGTTATAATTGTAGTCAACATTGTTCAGAGATTTAGAAAAAGGAGGGAGAAGACTGGCAGAGGAGATCAAATATTTTCCATGCCATGAAACCCTGCTCATTGGCTTTACATCGCTTCCCAGTGTGAAACTGACTTGGCCCACTTCCACAGGAGTGTCACAGGAAAGGGGTGACTGCAAGGATGGCAGCAGAGGTGACCCCAGATGACACTGTCCTCCTCACAAGGCAAACCCAAGCACCCAAGCGATGGGCTTCATGTCACCCTTTCCTTTTAAAGCCTACCCGAATCCACTCCATTTTTCCATACAATGATTCAGAGCCCAGATCTTAAGTGACAAGGCTCCAAGCTGCTTCACAAAATAATTTTGGACTCATCTTGCTCTATTTCTGTCTTTTTGCTGCTGACATATAGATGTTTTCTTGCTCACCTAAACTGTTTTAATGCAGATCATTTACAACTCAGCTGGAAGGAAAAAGGACGAAGCAGCTTTTGAAACAGAGGTGCTTGATCTCTTTGGGTATAATTTCGCAGCACTTTCAAGTTCCATGTCTAGATTGCTTCGTGTTTCTTTGAATTTTAGCTGGCTTCTTGTTTCTGAAGATACTCCCAACACAATTCTAGGCAGGCACTCCTTATCGTGGAAGGAATTAATACAGCGTGATGGTGAGGAAGACAGGGAAATACAGGAGGCGTGAGGAATGGATCTGATGAGTTACCAGACACCCACATTCTGATTTCTTAGAGTTAATATATTTAAGAAACCTGTAAATATTTGAAACCTAAGTGTTACTGGAATAATGAATTACAAAACACTCGCTGACAGAGAATGCAGAATTGTGTTCTCTGTGGTGTTGAGGATTTCTCAATGTCAGTAGCTTTCCACAGCTTGGAAAAACACTTAAAAGCAAAATAATGCTAGAAGGTGGGAGAAGGAATGAGGCAGAGGAACTAATACAATGTGGGTGAAACTATCTCCACAGACAGCTGATCGATAGGTCTCACATCCCACCACCAGCACTACTCCTGGTGCCTCTGTTAAAATGCAAATTAGGCATTGCTGACAGAAATAAAGGAAACCTAATGATGGGATAGATATTAACATATCTTTGACTCTTCCAGGTATCACAGCTCTAAATCCCCTCATCTCAGACAGAGGAAGCAGCCCATAGTGGGTCTGAAACGTGTTTGTCCAGCAGCAGCCCCCACGAAAGGATGCTCCTGTTACAGACTAGAGCTTGTCTCCATGCTAAAGAGCTCGAATCTTCCATCATCCTCTCCTAAGTGTGAAGGGGGAGAATAAAAGTTGCCAGGCCCAGTTTGGCAGCAGGGATAGTGATAGCACCGGGTTTTAACCCCAGCTGTCTGGAGAGGACAGAGTTTTCTAGCTGCTCTCACCCTCCATAACAGGAACTGAAACCCATTTTTGACAGATACGTAGCTACAAAGATCGCAGGCAGAGGTATAAAAAGGGGCTGCACTCCAACAACAGCTACTTTCATCTCTTTTGTAACTCGGTAACATTTCAGCTTCAGGGTCTCCTTTCACCACCTTTACAGGGAACTGCCAGTCCAGCGTCCCTGTCGCTACTCCTGTGGCACTCCAAGGCTGCTCCAGCAGGTACCTCGCCTGCTTCTCATCAGCACTGTCAGAAGGACAAAAGGTGCCAAATGTCTCTTACACCCTACCTTTTCAGCATGATTGCAAAGTACCTATCTTCCCATTACAGCAGAGATGTTCAAGTATTTTGAGCTCTAGGATGCCCAGGATGGAGATAGTCATTCTCTATCCTGAATCCTCCCCATTTACACCCCTATCCCACTCCCAGGAATGCACAGCGCAGGAGGAGACCAGGTGCTCGATACCCTGTACAAACATCCCATCACACACGTTACGTGCATTGCCTTGTGCTCCTGAGAGCGATGTGCCAAGCTCTGTGGTTCCCATCAGCGTGGCAGCTCATACATCAGCACTCCAACAGGGCAGCACTCCAGCCTTCAGCCAGCACAGGGGGCTGTAAGGCAGCCAGCCAGCTCCTCTCCACATGACCAGTGCAAGTGATGCAGCAGGAATGGATGTGTCCTGGGACTGGCACCCACCTGAACTCCATCACTGTTGGAATCATTACGCCAGCACCCACAACTCAGAGGAAACCCTCTGTTCCTCTGATGTGAAGGGAAACACATTTCTGCCACAACACACGCAGCTCTGCCACCAGGTACAGAATTTAACTGGGCTGCCACCTCCAATCCAACCCAATTACTTTAAAAGGGGTTCATCACCCAACGTGAACCCTGCTTGCAAGAAAGTCCATAAGTTCAAGCAACCCCACCAGAACAAGAAGAGCTGCTGGGTTTCCAAGGACAGAAGTGCAGCACACTGCCAGGCTGCACCCTCATCCTGCAGTCAGCAGCTCAACACACTTGGATGCCCCAGACACATCACCTTTCCCATCCCTTCCCGGTGTCCCTGATGAACGAGCAGTTTCAGCAGAATTAGAGAAGTGAGTGGGTGTGGAAGGACACTCACAAAATTAATGCTTTGAAGGATTTGGCCTCTCTCATCTTTAAAAAAAGAATTACTTTTCTTGGGTGACATGGAGCAGAATAACCCGTGGCTTTTCTGTTTCAAAATGAATTCATCTTAGATGTCCATGGCAGAAAGCCAATCCAGACAAAAGACTGCTCAGTTATTCCTCTTCATTAGTGTGCCTTCCACACCAGTTTGAGGGGAATTTACCATAGCCTGTGGCTAAGGGCTTGGCCCCAAACCTCACCAGCTTTGCAGTAAGGAGCCTCACAACAAGGGGGTATCACCTAAATCCTACAGCAACAAGCACAGGACCACAGTGCACAACTGACAGTTCAGCCACTCTCCACTGGGCACCAAAACTACTTTCATGGCAGACACCACTCTGCAAGGCATCTTCAGTGTTATTAAAGGTCATTGTTGTATCTTCAGTGATATCAAAGATGTTTCCCACCAGTGAGATGTGACAGGTGCACGTCCATTATTAAACCACGGGGTAAAATCTGCTTGGAGGGGTCCGTTAGAAAGTTTGGTGGATTGCTGGCAAATGAAACTCATTTAAAAACAGAGGGAAGGAGGAAAACAGAAGAATCTATTACAAACCAGGATCATATTCCAGGAAAAACATGTCAGAGTTTGGTCATTTGTCTTCATTCCACGTGAGAGGAAAAGAGGGTATCTTTCTATATTTGTTGCAAATGGGCAAAAGAAACACTTCAAAAGCTAAGAAAAAAAATGTGGAAGACCATTCATCAAAGCAAGAGAAACAGATCATCAGCAGCAACTGGCCAGAAGAAATCCAGCCTCTTTTGGGAGAAATATGTCTCAAAGAAGAAGTAACAAATGAAAGAACTGCAGTCAAAATATCACTGAGGAAGAAGAGGTGCTGCGATGAAGAGATTGAAACAAACTTTTAAGCCTTGTTTGTTCTTGCTCACTGCTCGGTTTCCATATCTGTTTAGTTTATTCCAAAGCAAAATTATTATTTTAAAGACTGTGCAGAAGGTGGAGAAGGCTGTCTGTCTGCCTGCTAAGGGACACAATGCTGGTGTTCACCCAGCGGTTACCTCTTGCTCCCACACTAATCTCAAAGGCTTTGTCTAGCCTGGGATTTAGCAAGACTTAATAAATGGCTTCCAATGGTACATCCACACTGGGAAGGCTTTTCTCGTTAGCTAATTAGTCTATTGTCCTAATTAGGAAGGGCCACCCAGTTTTACTCCTTCATTGCCTTGCATGGTAAACCATACTTTTCCCACCTAGGTTTTCCCTCAGCTCAGTTCCCAGCTCCTCTGCCCTGAGTTGCTTTTCAGGAGGACTTAGCTAGGCTGTGGCAGACAGCATCACCTCACTAATCTGGTGGGAATGTGTTGTTCACTGCAACTGTCTTCCTGAGAGCAGAGCCCTCTGAAGCTCCCATCAAGGCCTTGGGTCATTGAGAACTGACTGGACAGCATCAGTCAGGAACAACATGAGTGCATTGACTGAGGAGTTCTGTTTTCTTCCTATAAGGTTAAAGCTGGTATGTCTCTGAAGGACCAGAACACCATCACATATGTTCAGCCTGCTCCTAATAGGGGTGATAAGTGCCCTGAAAGAGGGCACCTTGCAAGAGGCAAACCCTGAAAACACAAGAGCAGAAAGGCTCTGCTCTGCACCCTGGGCAGCCAGAAAGGCAAACAGATCACTTGTGAGGGCTATGAGCTCCGGTCTCAACCAAAGCAGGAACTCTCACCACTGGCCATGACAGCTCTCAGCAGGCAGGACTGCCTGCTTGAAGGCAGAGATGAGCTTGGCAGCCTCCCACTGAACAAGCCCTTCCTTCTCCCATCACATGTGCCTCTTTCTGCAACTCTTTGAGCCAGGCTCCTGCCTTCCCTACAGACCCCCTGGCTGAGCACGAGAGAGGCAGAGCTTGCAGTCCACACTGCAATACCGGATTATTTCAGTGCCTATCAACGACACCTACTCTTAAAGGGTTTTGTCAGCAAGCTTTCCACTTAGTCCACTTAGCTTCACCTAATCTGTTTTGATCAGTAGAAAAACTGGTTAAGACATAAGACCTAAGACATAAAGGCAGAGCTTGCGACTGACCTAACACGTCTCCAGTATGGTAGAAAAGGTTTCTTTCACTTCTAGTCTTCCCTTGGAGAAGCCAAGATACAATCTCTGACTTGACAACGTCTACCTCTGCATAGAAGGGACCAGTACACTGCATGCTAGCTTCACTTCTCCCTCCACAGTAGCACAATGAAAACTCTGGAGATGGTGCCAATACTTTTGGGAAGGCCAGAAACAAAACCGGGTGAACTAGTGGTGGAAAGCAAAGGACACCTAAATGCAGAGGACAGCTAAATTTTGAACTCATCTTTGTCTTTCCTGTTTACAGAGATGCTGAGGTCACATTGGCCATTCACACTGGTACAAACCTCGGAAGATAAAGATATATTTTCAGTTAGATGTTGGCAGATACCACTAATACGAACATGATATGCCTCCACGAGGACTCAGAAGAGTGGAGGTGGGAGAGAAGCATGATCAAGGACCATGAAGAATGAAAGAGAAAAGCAAGAACTGGAAAGGGTGGGGTTTTTTTGCTTTTATTTGGACTGTCTCATGCCAGCTTTGCAGAGAAGACACAAGGTCAGTGCCAGGAGGCCACCACAGCTTTCCCAGCTAATCCACAACTGAGGCACCTCCCAGAAAAGTTCTAGAGCATCTCAAAGTAAAGGATGAGGAAGGACAACCTTGAGGTACAGACAGAAGAACAGTCTCTACAGGTGCAGAGACTGAAGAACAAATTAACCTGGAAAAGGCAGTCACAGAGGAAGACTACCAATACGTTCAGCCCTGGTGCTGCACCCCAAGGCACCTCCCTAGTGATGTCAGCACAGGTATATGACCCAGGAAACTTTGTGAGAAGCTGCAGGTAGTGAATGGTACAATGCACAGCTGTTGTCCTCAGACTGTGCTGAGCCAAAGCTGCCAACACAGACTATTGTTCTCCCCCTCTATATAAAAGAGCAATGACTTGCATGAACGCTGGCTTTGCAGTATGTGCTTGGCAACCCCAACAGATAAACAGCCAGTATTTCCACAGAATATCATAAGGTTCCGAAAGAAATACATTTAAGTTATTTTCACAATATTATTAAATCCAGGAGTGAATATTTTGAATATGGTATAATCCATTTTCCTAGGAAAGAGCCAAGAACAACACTAGATTTTACTTGGAAACTGACTGCCATCCCTGCCTCACCGTTCCCTCAGGGACAGGAGCGGGAGCCTTGCACGCCTCTCCCAACGTCCCCAACCCTCCCCTCCTCCATCAGCATGCCTCAAAACACAGCTCCCATCATCTCTTCCCTTGCCTACCACACAGGCGAGCCCCAATCCCTCCTGCTGATGCTGGTGTGACTCTGCTCTCCTTTGAGCCAGGGACTCTCAGTTGGCCCAAGGAAGCCCCAAAGCCGACTGCTGATAAGCACGTTGGGAGGGCAAACACACAGCACTATAAGGCCAGGCAAGAGTATTTCAGCAGCCTGCAGATGGGACTCACAGCCAAAGAAGGGGGAGGACAGTGAGATTTGTACAGCTCCTGTCACTGAAACTGGCCAGCAGACACAAGCAGGAGTAAGTAGCAGTTCCACCCTAAAAGCTGAAGCCAAACCCATTCCCACCGCACCAGGACACCAGTCCTTCACTCCCCTTTATCTTCCAAACCTGCTGCCCACTTCACAAACCTTCCTATACCATGTCCACATGCAAGCAACAGGGCTGCCTTCAGCTGCTGTGGTCACCTAAATCAACAGGCTCTCCTCTTTGTTCAGCACACAGGAAAGCAAGCTAGCCATCCTGCAGAAGTCCTGGACCACCTGGAGAACACCTCCCTAAATCCTTGAGGGGAAACCCCTCAAGGCAGGGCAGAGCTACAGCCACAGGAGAGCCCTGTGCCCCCCATCTCAGCTCATGAGCCCATGCCTGGCAGGAACCGTGCTGTGGGCACACCATTTCCCTCTGGCAACATGGGCCAGGGCTCCGGTTCCTAATGCATCCAAATGTGACTCTGCTGTGGATCTCACCCATCCCATTACAGTTCAATTTGTTCTACTTTCTACCACAATATCTGCAGAAATAAAACTAACAGCAGAGACCTGAAGGCCAGACACAGGGCCAGGAGTAAGTGAAATACATTAAACTCCATTTAACTTATGGCTTGTAGAGCCCATGGGAACTGTAGTCTGTGTGCCAGCTTAGCAGACAGGACCTGTTATGTTCCCTCTCAGAAGACCTCAGGGTCTCTTCAGCCCACCTACCCCCTCTATGCAACAGGCAGAATGTCCAGTTGTCCCCATCATTTCCCCAAAACATGGGGAGGAGGCACAGCTCAGTTAGTCTGAGCATCCTACTGCCCCTTTTTGCTTTGGCTTTGGTCAGCACACCCCACCACCACTTCTTCTGCTGCAGCCAGGTTCTCACAGGTTCTCCAGTTATCCCAGAATCACAGTCTCATGGTCGGAAAAGACCTCTAAGAAAATCAAGTCCAAACATCTGTCCAATACCACCATGTTAACTAAACCATGCCCTGGAGTGCTAAGTCTACATGTTTTTTGAAAACCTCCAGGGATGGTGACTCCACCACTTCCCCAGGCAGCCTGGTCTACAGCCTGGCCACTCTTTCAGTGAAGATGTTTTTCCTAATATCCAATCTAAACCTCCCCTGATGCAACTTGAGATCGTTTCCTCTCATCCTATTGCTAGTTACTTGGAAGAAGAGACCAACCCCCACTTCACTACAACCTTTCAGGCAGTTGTAGAGAGCAATACGGTCTCCCCTGAGCCTCCACTTCTCCAGGTTAAACACCCCCAGTTCCTTCAGCCACTCCTCCTGTCCCAAGCCTCACTAAACCCAGCTCTGCCCAGATCCTTTCACACTGGGACAGGATTCACAGCCAGGACACACTTGTTCCCCAGCAGCTCCAGGATACAGCTCAGTGGTGCCTGAAATTCACCCAGGACTAAAACCAGGACCACAGATGTTACATCTAAGCCAAGAGACAACAAGGACTCAGGACAAGTCAGACCCTGAGCTGCTGGACCTCAGTTCCCCGCAGCCATGGCAGCGTTTGTCAACATCACATCTGAAGGTGGTGCCAGGGATTGTTCAACAAAGCAAGATCTGAGATCTCTCAACAGAAGACATGGAACAAATGGTCTCAGAAGACAAGGGCTCACTGGTACGCCAGCTTTCAGCAATGAAAATAGTTACACATGAGAAAGCTACGCCACAGGCTTCCTTCTACACTGTCCACAAAGAGCAATCTCATTATTCCAGGGCTGTCAGGGACAGGAGTGTCCTGGGACTGTGGCACAGCCTCCTCCTTGCCAACCGGTCCAAAGGACGGTCCTGTCCTCCTCCACCCTGCTCTCTGCTGTGGGATGGACTTGGAAGGGATTAAACATCCTGCACAGGGAAAGAAATGCAAACACAGTGCAATGAAAATGCAAAAAGAAAAAAAAAAAAAAAAAAAGGCAAACAAAAGCCATCTCTGAATTAACTTGCATTTTATTTATAGGCCATCACGTGATGGTTGTCTTTTTAAGCCTTTTAATTAATCACTCCACAAGTCATACAGGGAACAGCTACTTTGAGCACGCATCCCCACCTTGTCTCTTCCTGAAACACGTTCCAGCTTGTGTTGAAGGACTGCCTGCAAGATAATTAATTATTTGCTATTATCTAAGCCAGCACTTGGCTCTCCAAATCTTTCAGGAACATCACGTCCTGGGGCAGTAATGTTTTTGGGTCAGAAAGGGGAAAAAACAAAATTAAAGAAAGAAAATAAAAAAAAAGGAGAGCTTTTGCTAAAGGCAAGGAAGGGCAAAAATGGGGTGGAAGGATTCAGAGAGGGAGAAGGTGGCTCAGCACCTGAACCTGGCTGAACCTGGATCTCTAGCTCTTTTTTGGGTCCATGGCCTGGCCCTCCCGGGGAGTCTTCCTAATCAGAGGAATCTTCCTAATCAGAGAAATTGTTCCAACTAATTTGAGGGTAACTGCATGGAGACTTGCACCAACACCTAACAAAACTCTTGTTGAGCACCAAAGACAGACATTCCTCGGATCAGAAATGCTAGAATTACTGTTTCTGGTGGAAACTGGATTCATTTCTCTGAAATCCAACGTTTATCAGACAATCCCTGGCTTGACCACGTGCCATCTGGCTATCAAGCTGCTGGTACACCCCAAGTGCATGCTGAGCTCTGCTCACTTGCCAAGTAACAAGTGGTATTGAAACTTCGTTCCCCAGCTGCACAGCCACAACTCCTGGTGCTGTGTTCATGCCCTGCTCCAAACAGGGGGTGTCCTGAAATCCAATGTGTCATGGGAAGGGGAGGAAAAGAGATTTCCTCTGGAAGTTCTGACAAGTTTCACAAAGGGGGTCCTGAGATCCAGCAGGCCCAAAAGTACTCAAATGATCACGTCTGCATGATCTGTAAGAAGCAAGGGGAGGGTGTGGTGGGTGTTTGTCCTGCAAATATAGGGAAAAAACATTGGTGGCTCTGACCTCACACAGTTGATGGGATGGAGCTTCCTTGGGATCCCCCATGGAGCTGTATGAAGGACCAAAGTAGAAATACTTCTGAAGCTACCACACTCCAAAACCCACTTAGCACTGCTCACAGCCAAATGAGCTGCTGCTTCCTCCGGAGCTCCCAGAGCAGCACCGCAGGGTGAGGAACACCGCTCTGAACAGGACAGTGGCTCTGAGCCTCCTCCTCCGCACTCCAGGCACCTCACTGCTCCCGCAGCCCAGGAGGAGCCGGCACTCGCTGCTGGTAGGAGGCACCTGCGAGGTTCACGTGTGAACCCAGCCTGAACCCCCACCAACACGGGGTCACACGAAGGTGATGCTGTTGCAGACCTCTCCAACCAGCTCAGCCACGGGGCTGTGCCCTGCGGCTGCGTGGCCATGGCCAAGCAAAGCACTATTTCCTCCATGTCTTGCTATGCAAATCACCTTCTAGGAAAAACAAGTCAAGACTGTTCTTCACTTCACACTATCACACTTCAAGCTTGGGCTTCACCTTAATCCAAATTCATTTTCTCAGAGGACAAATCCCAGGATTGCTCCCACTTCTCCCACATACTGCAGAGCCACAGGAGCAGAGGAGACAGCAGACAGACCCGAGGAGGGACACACAGACACATCCCCACAAGCACTCCTGGAGCCCACTGGGTGCACTGGGGTACACCACCGCTGCTCACACCACAGACCACTCCCAGCAGCTTCCCTGCACCAGCCATGCAGCCCGTGCCATCACCGTGCCAAGCCCCAGGCAGGCTGCTCTGGAGCAGCTGACATCCCGTGGTTGGTGGCACTGGGAGCACCGCTGGCAGTCAGCTCAACAGAGCAAATTCATCACCAGCCAGTTGAGCGAGTCAATAGAGAAACAAAAAGCAAACACCAACATGGATTAATTCCCCACCAACATCCCAGACCATTTGTTAACAGCTCACCTATTTGGTGTCACAGACACCCATCCCCAATGAAGAGCAAAGGGGGTGCCAGGTGTCACCCTTCCACATCAGAGGACCCAAAGAGCAAGGAAGGGGGTACAGCTCCATGGTCTCCTGAAGTCCCAGCAGCCTTCAAAGGGTTTCATTGACAAACAGCTCCATTCCTTCAATAAAGCCCACCAGAAAGCCAAGGCACCTGCTGCAGAGTCCCCAAAATGTCAGAGGATCAAAGGCTGGGTAAATCAGAAATGCTGGTGGGAGTTTGCTACAGACAAATGAATCAGCACAACAGAATAGGAGCTCCTGAAGCATCTACCCGCAACATACAGAAAGAAAATATCTAATTTCAGGCTTGTGACAGATGCTGGAGGGTTTGTGGTGCTAAAATAAAAAAAAAAGTTAGAAAAATAAATAATTAAAGAGGAAAAAAATCCTCTATACACCTACATATAATAGATAGTTTTCTAGGACAAGGAAATCCTGCAGTAACTGGAAGAAAACCAATCACAGCTCTCAACTTCATCGGAGATAAGGAAACAGAACATGGTCCAACACAATGTCTCTGGCAGGTCAGTTCCCCAAAGCTAGAAACAATCAGACACAAAAATAACTGAGAGAAGACACCTATATATAAGCAAATTTGACAACACTTACTTTGAGATGTTTAGAGATGCCTTAGTAGAGCCCTCTTTTCCTCAAACCAAACACACACACACACCAAAAAATAAAAAACCCCAACACTATATTCAAACAAAATTTATTTGATTTAACATCAGAACTTTTGGAAGAAAAAAGACAAATTAAAAGATAAATAAAGTGTGTAACAAAAATAGAAAAACTACTGTAAAATTAGTAGCTGGGAATCAACACAATTTCTAAAGAAAGTTACAAGATCTCAGAAAAGTAATGGCAATAGATATATCGGAAAGAAAGCAACAGCCTATTGATACAACAGGCTTGACACTAATACTGCGAAACTATCCTGACAGAGAAGATGTAGAAAGCATGAGCATAACTTTCTATCTTTGCAGAGAAGAAAGACTTGTGTGTCAGCTATAACAAGATTCTCAGAATTCCAGAGGTTGGGAAGATACCCAACACCACCTGCTAACCATTTTTCACATCTGCATCTAGAAAACCTGTACGTCAGAGTGCATAAAGGAGCACGCCACATCCCTAACATTGACTTTTAAATAAAACAACGAACAGAAAAACATGTCCCAGGCCAGCCAGGAAGTTCCAGAGGTCTTGGAACAATAAATAAAAGTCCCTACTCAAGCAAACAAAAACTTAGCACTGTGCCAATGTTTTCAGAGGGCAAATGGCCTGACCCGGGAAGTGCAGGCTGGTTACCCTGCCCGCGGTCCCTGGCAGAGGCAGGGAATGGCCAGCATCAGGAGATGGAGACACAATTAGTGCCAGTCAGCAGAGCTTTCTGGTCAGAGACCTTGTCAAACCGATCTAGTATTTCTTCTAAGAGCGTGCATTCGGCTGACAAAGGTAGCTGCGCTGACATAATACGTGCAGACTTGTGTGTGACGCTTGACTTCGGCCGGCGTGACAGTCTAAGAACACAATCCCCAGCGCCGTGCACACCTCAGGTACAGCCTCTACCCAGAGGATTAAAAGCCGGTTGAGCCCGGTGACCTCATTAGAGTTATACCTGCGCCCCCTGCCCCCACAGAGGTTTCAGCTCCCCGCAGAGACACTCCCACGAGGGGAGAGAGCCCACAGGCGGCAGAAACCGCGCTCCGCAGGCGAGGCTCCAGGCAGCACTGGTGGGAGATGAGGGTTTCAGGGAACACATGCTTTGGCTGTGTGCCCAAGTTTGCGGCGAGTTCAGGAGAGTTCAGGAGATGGGTATTTCCAGAGCCTCTGCCCAAAGAGCAGGCGCATTTACTGAAAAATACCGGGTTGGTTTTAGTGCAGATTTTCACACTCATCCATCAAGGCTACTAAACCACACCAGCAGCCTCTGGTTGACCAAACATGCCACGTAACACACAACTCACTCCTAATCTGTCCAACATTGGTCTTAATCTGCATTTAACATTCCAAACACCTCCCAGTAACAACACAGGGCATACCAACACCCTCTTGACATATATTCGTTACACCTTCCCAGAGTGAAGGCTGAGCACGGTGATTTCTCTTGCAGAGCTTTAGAGTTCAAGTGGCTTGCTTTTAAACTCCAGCAGCGGAGGACAGCAGGCTGACCAGGTCTCTGAAGGCTTTCAGCTGCCAGAAAAGCTCACACATTCTCACCCGCTTCCCATACAGATATCACTCCTGATGGAGGAGCAGAGCTGTTCCCCATGCCCTTCACTCTCAACCATTTAGATGTCCCACACCGTGGACCATACGAGCAATGCAGAGTGTCCAGGTAACTGGAAGTTACTGTAGGAAAGCTTATTGCTGGCAATTCTACAGCACACCTGGCTGAACAACCAACCAGGGATGTGAATTGTCATCATGGAGGACGTCTGGGGCTCTGGGTGATTTTGGATTTCCTCTGTCCACAGGCATCACTCACCTCCTGCTGCTTGTTCGCCTCCAGACAACTGCTGATGTTCTCCAGGCAGATGAGTGCAGCAGCGAGGGAACCCCTTGGAGACCCTGCTTGACAGCTGCACTCCCTGTCCATCGTAGCTATAGGCTGTGCAGAGGTGCTGACATAACAAGTCCTGCAGAGAGGTCCAAGGGCATGGACCAAAAAACTCACCCCATTAACAGCTTCTGAAGCAGTGCCAGCTCCGCAGTCCAACCTGAATGCAACTTATCCTTGTGATGGAGTTTTAGCTCCTGCTGGACAACCTTGCAGCTGGGCTCTCGCAAGCCTCCCTGCAAGCCTCCTCCAGAAGCTGAGAGCTCGGTGCTTCCAGGATTTGGCAAGAGCTGGCACATCCATAACCGGTGTCTTTTTCATTTCTTGGACTGACTTTGGGTAGGTTCAAACACGAGCAGAGAAACTCTTTGTTCAAATGACTTCACCTCAGATGCTGCCCAACTTTAACCCACCACACAGCAGAGGCAGCCTTAAGACATGAGATACATTCAGGTGATCTGAAAGGTGATAAACCCAGCTAAATAGTTTCAAATCTGCTTGCTGTCAGCCAGATAGCACCAACCACCAGTTCTCCTGGGGAGAAGGGCAGGCTGTCACTGTTTCAGTTTCCCAGAACCACTGGGCACAAGCTCACCAGCACTCACATTGTAAAGTTGAAGAGAACGGAAAATACCTTCTCAACTCTATTAAAGTCCTCATAAACCCACTACAGCATGTTTGGGTATTGCAGATACAATGGGCTGTGCTTTGTGCACCAGTTTGAGAGCAGCTCACTGGCTGAAGACACTGCATTCAGCACCTGCCCAAGCTAAGAGCTATTTGTGTGCTATCATTAATAAATCAATTAAATGTTAAAGGCACCTGGGGGAAATTGTCCTGCCAGCATTACTCATCGGCTCCTTTTGCTGAACTCTGCTGAGTTCCTCTGTATTTACAGAGACAGACAGAGATCCATATCACCAAGTCGCTTACATCTTTGTCTTACACAGTACAAACGCAGGAGGTATTTCATTAAAACCATTTTACAAGCTATAAAGTTAAAAGCCATTCTACATCTTCCACAGTAAAAGCAGTCAGTGGTGTAGCCCTTAACACCACATACTCTACGGTACGCTGTAAGCTGCACAACACAGGCTGCTTGGAACTTGGACAGAGCAACTTATATCCAGCATTGTTTCTTCAAGACTTGGAAGGCAAAGAAAAATTACACCCTCAGAAAATACAGCCTTCCACAAACAGGTTACTATCGGTATCAACAAGTTTCCTGGATTAATTCATCAGGGAGATCAATACACAGACTTTCAGGTTACCCGCGGAAAATCTCCGCTCTGCTCCCAGCCGGTCACGTAACGCACCGCGGGTTTTGGGTGACAACGGTGACAAGAGACGTGCGAAGCTGGACACAAGAGCGAGGTTCAGCGTTCCAACGGGCTGGTCCCAGCAGAACGAGCCGCCCCGCTCCGCCCCTGACTGCAGCTCCGGAGTTTCCCACACC
>VXBZ01005575.1:168612-178810 GCA_013399135.1 Heliornis fulica | reverse complement strand
CTCGACGGGGCTCGACACGGGGACGACGCTTCGGTTTGCCCATCGTGGGCAGCGGCTCCAGCCCCCGCGGGCACGCAGCGGTGCTCTGAAGCGACTTAGCTGCCCTCCGGCCCGGGCAGTTGCCAGGGAGGCTGCTGCCCTCGGCTGGGGCTACCGCGAAGCGAGAGCTCCCAAGGCGAAGTCTGACATAGTCCCCATGCGTTTTCCTTGCTCTCTATCCCCCCTGCAAACGCTGCCCCGCAGCTCTGCCCCGTCCTCAAGGGAACTCTTCCAACCAGCTGTGTCAGAACAAAATCATTCGCTGCTGGTTTAAGGCTTTCCACCCATTCCGACGTGTGCGATGCCGAAGCCCCAGCAGTAATTTCCAACTCAGCATCCCAGCCGCAGGCTTCCTTGGCAGGATTCCCCCTCCTTCAACCCAGCATCACAGCTGGGGCTTCCAGGCACCTTTTGTGCTTTCCTCCACCCCAGCACGAGCAAACCAAGCCACCGCGGTCGCACCGCGGCTGCAGTACAGCAACCGCAGGAATGCTCCGCTTTGTTCAGAAAACACGTCTTACGGGCTGTGTGGATCAGCTGCGGCGCTGTGCAAGGGCAGAGGCTGCCCGAGGCAGCCCACCTCCCACCGGCACCTGCCCCGGCCCAAAGCCACTTCCCTGCGTGCGGGTCAAAGTGCCTGAGCTAACGGAAAGGCTGCGGCGCAGCTCGGCCTGGGGACCTTACAACTGCCCGGTTGAGCGAGTCAGTAGCGGCAGCGACAGACAAGCAGCAGCGAGGCACAGACAACCCAAGCAGCACACAGGGTCTGCCCCAGCCCCGTGGCACAGGGGCAAAGCCAGCACCGCACCCAGGCCTTGGCTGAGATGAGCTCTTTTAAGTGACTTTTGGCCCTTCCTGCAGGACCTGAGAATGCTCTATTTTGAACAAAATGGGGATTTTTTTGAAGGTAGAGATCAAAATCCTGTATTTTCAAATGTCAGAAAGAGCAGTTTGGGCTTCCTCACTGACAGTCTGCACTGAATTCTGCGTAGTTTTGCAAATATTTTCTCTCTGTAAACCAAATCATTTTGTTCCTGGTCTATGTTCAGGACCTACCTGTGGGATAGGAGCAGGAGCCGCTTGTATGGACACATCTTTTCAGTGCCTTTCACCTTCACACCATTCTGCTCTGGCAGAGTCTTGCACCGTTTTTAAGCCACTCTCAGCTGTACTTCATATGTGGAGAACTTGGATGTCACTTCAGAGGACCTGAACTTCATATGCAGGTGGCTTGGACTTGCTAGTACAAGCATGGTTTGATACTGATGAAGGTGGCGGTTGAAGTCAAGGAGGAAGCTGCCTTGCTGGATGCTTTGCTTAAAGATGTGTGCAGTGCTATCCCTTCTGCCCTGATGCTGGAGGCTTGCAAGAGTCCCAGAAAACCTGCACCCAGGGAAATTCACTTCTGCTAGCACCAAACCTGCCCGTGCTGCCTTCCAGCACCTTCCACTGGGGAGGCTGCCAAGCTGGCACATCCTGTAGGCAAATGGTTTTGCCTAGAGGCAGCAAATGGTTGCTGAATAATGGGAAGAGTAATATTGAAAACTCTGCTGAACTCCACTGACCTTCGTCAACTGCAGGACAAGGTGGTTATGCTGATGCTGTCCGGGGGTGGGGAGAGATTTCACAGATTCACAGAATTGTAGGGGTTGGAAGGGACCTCAAGAGATCATCGAGTCCACCGCCCCTGCCAAAGCAGGTTCCCTACAGCAGGTTGCACAGGTCGGCATCCAGATAGGTCTGGAATGTCTCCAGAGAAGAAAACTCCACAACCCGCGTGGGCAGCCTGTTCCAGTGCTCAGTCGCCTTCACCATGAAGAAGTTCTCACATCGGTGAGGAACCTCCCGTGGTCCAACTTGGGGCCATTGCCCCTTGTCCTGTCCCCACAGGCCACTGAGAAGAGGTTGGCATCTCCCTTTGTCATCCACACTTCAGGTATTTGTAAACATTGATGAGATCCCCTCTCAGTCTTCTCCAGGCTGAACAGCCCCAGCTCACCCAGCCTTTCCTCACAGGGGAGATGCTCCAGGCCCTTAATCACCTTTGTGGCCTCTGCTGGACTCTCTCCAGGAGATCTCTTGTTTGTTTTGTACCAGGGAGCCCAGAACTGGACACAGGACTTCAGGTGAGGCCTGACCAGGGCAGAGTAGAGGTGGAGGATCACCTCCTGCCACCTGCTGGCTACGCTCCTCTTAATGCACCCCAGGATCCCATTGGCCTTCTTGGCCACCAGGGCACACTGCTGCCTCATGGCCAACCTGTATTCCCCCAGGTCCTTCTCTGCAGAGCTCCTCTCCAGCAGGTCATCCGCCAACCTGTACTGATACCTGTGGTTGTTCTTTCCCAAGTGCCAGACCCTACACTGGCTGTTATTGAACCTCCTCTGGTTCCTCACTGCCCAGCTCTCCAGCCTGGCCAGGTCTCGCTGAACGGCAGCACAGCACTCCTGCATGTCCACCACTCCTCCCAGCTTTGGATCATTGGGTACTTACTGAGGTGGACACTATTCCCTCATCAAGGAGAGTACTCATGAGAGCACCAAAGCTGCCCAATGAAGATTTTGGCCTCACTTATATATAGAAATAAACTTGCTAGCACAGCAGTGCAAGGTAGAGGGGGTCATATTTTATGAAACTGCTGCAACTGGAAAATTACCAAAGTGGTTTTTCATCCAGTAACTTCTTCTGTTTGGTGCAAAATTTATACCTGCACAAAGCAGTCTTCTTCCATGGCCCAGTGCAACTGCCCTAGCAGGGAAGGTCTGCACAGCTCCACCAGGCTCGTGTGTATCTGCATAGTGATAGCAGCTAATCTCTCGTAAGACTCTTCGAAGAAATGATGATAGATGTAGTGAGCAACTGTTTTCATCAGTGGAGTGATTTAGATGAATGATTTTCAGGCTGTTCCCTCCCACCTTCCTGCTAAATGGACTCTTCACTGCTTCAATTAAGAAAAGGCCAGCACTCTAGGAAGCAGTGGCAAGGAAAAAAAATGAAGGTAGTGATATCAGTAAGACCTGTTTAATTACACTTTACCGGAACCTCTGATGTAAATCATACCGAAATAAAAATATCCCCAGTGTGTTGGAAGAATTTAGGCTCATTTGATTGTGCAAGGCCCATGAATGTGATCAGAGAAGGCAACTGAATTAGAGTCACAAACCAGAGCCCTTCGGTACCCAAACAGCACAGGGGAGGTTATGGACCTGCGCACACACACACACAGGACCACCACACAGAATGCAATTGGTGCAAAATATTCAAGCCCAATGAATGCTTCCCAAACACTCTGCAGAATAGCCTTCCTAGCAGTGAGGCTTAGAGGGGCAGTGCCTGGCACCCCCCCCATGCCACACCACACCTACACATCACAGCAGCCACGTGCAGAGCATCACTCGTCCATCACTGAGCATGGGGCTCGGCCCGTGGCAGGAGACATTCCCCTCCACAACCCTACCTACCAAAGCACACAGCTTAGTAAGAGTTAATCCAGGTATACTATAATAAATGAAAGCTTGCATAATTGAAAAATAGCTGAGGCATTAATCTTCCTTCTTGGTACCTTGAGTCCTCTTTAAAAAGATTATTTTCTCTTCAGAGACAGCTTTAATGCTACTTAATGAATCGATTATAAATGAAGATACTTTTTTTTTTCTCCCCTACACTGGGCCAGGCTGACTACTGCACTGATTTTGTCAATGTAAAAGAGACAATTAACTTTTGTCAAATATACAAAGATAATAGCTGTTCCCCACAAATACTACTGACATGCTTAAGGCCAGTTTACCTTGTCATTTTGACTGAGGCTGCTTAAAGACGGTGACTTAACCGTTTCCTTCAGCCAGACCTGGGGAACTCTTCACAATTACCAAAACAATTAGTAGCCCCCGAGCACCCCAGGAACAGGTGGGTTGGCACTGGATAAGAAATACTAGACTGGGAAATATCTCAACATGAGCTTGTTCAGAGGTGTTTTGGTTTCCAGCTTCAAAGGAGAGACCAGTCACGAGAAGGAAGGAGAAACACAGAAAACCAGGGCACCAGGAAATCTTCCCCTGGACTTCTACACTGAATGTCTTGGTTGAACAAGTAGGGTGCAGGCAAGTTTTCTTCGAACTGAAACTCACACCCTGCAAAAGCAGACACCAGGCAGGACCTCGGGGCAGGTTAGTGGTTTCCCAGCTCCAAATAACTCCCAGGGAGTTGCAAAGGCAATTTAGTATCACAAAGCCCTTCCCAACACCAAGGTCCCCAAGCACTTAGTCATCTCCCCTGCCTGCATCCCACTGGGCACCTGCTTCGCTCCCCAGATCCACACACACAGCTCAAAGAAGCTGAAGGAACTCAAATCCTTCCCACCACACCAGCCTGGCTGAGTACTCACATGTTGACTTCCAGCGAGGACAACAGGCAATGGAAGTTGTAATTTCTCATCCAGTGGGCCTTTTCACTCCAGTAACAGGACCGGCACAGAGGAAGACACGGAAAGGGGGCTCATAAATCCTGTGCTGCCTGGTCTGCTCCCAGGTTCACTGCTCAGTTCCGGACAGGGCACAGAGCAGCTGCAGGGATGCTCCCAGTGACAGGCAGAGCAGATCTCCTCCACCCCAGGCAGACCAGATGAGGGTTTAGAGGTCTCCACTGCCTTCTGTATCAAAACCAGCAGCCTGTGTAATTTGGTGCCACCAGGATGTGGTGCTCAGATGTTGGAGAGCTTCAGCATGTGCCTTTCCAGCACAGTCTGTTTTTCCTGTTTAAGATTCTGGTCTAAACCCCAGACAACAGAGGTTCATTCCTTGGCACAGTCTGAGACTTCTTAAGCTGGAAAACATGACTAAAATAAGCCATTTAGTCCCCTCTGTGCATCACGGCCATTATCTTCAAAGTCAGGACCAACACCTTGTCTCCCCCTCCTCCGCCCAACTCTGCCTTAAACCCAGCATGTGGCCAGGAGGCAGAGTTATTTCCAAACCACTACCAAGGGGGGAAACCGCCACTATCCCCACCCCCTACTCTCTAGCCAAACACCCACAGCAGCAGTTGCTCTCTCCCAAATGTTTTTCCTTCTCTGTTTGGCCCGTGCCACTATTTACTGGGGAGGCAGCACAGCTGTACTGTGCCCAGCACAAGAGATCCCAGCCTTGGGAAAGAAAGCACTAGTTGCTTTGGCAATAAATAGATGAATACACCAGCTTGCCCGGAGCTGCCATCACCGAAGAGATCAACAAACAAGCAGCTCTATTTATGCCATCGTGCTTGCACAGAAGCACCAGACAAACTAATAACCTCGTGTTCAGCCACTTCCCTTCTTTGTCCCTGAAGCAGCAGCCTCACGCAGAGCGCACAGCTCGCTCGCCCAGAATAGGCTTTTTTTTGTTAATCACTCAAAAAGCCGCGGACACAGGCCTGTTCATTGGGCTCAACCGCTTAACGCTGCAACCTAAATGAAAAGGGAAAGAAGGGAAACTTTGTATTCCTTTCATAGCTTGAATATTAAATGACACCGTCAATGTTGCCTTGGGATGCAGCATCACACCACTTCCTTCGCTCCCAGACAGGATTTAAGAAGAATGACTTTGAGGCTGACTTGCCATTTCAAATCTCCCTTTTTTTTTTTTCCCCATCTCGAGAACACAACATGAATGAAATCAGAATTAGCCTCGTTATAAACAAGCAAGGGGGATGACCTAGATTCACTTTTCCTCTCAGAAAGAAGCAATGGCAAAAGTTTAAATCCTGCCGTACGGGGCTGTCGGCCGCGGCACATTTAGGTCAAAGTTTGTTGCGATCAAATTGTGCTTTCCGGAAAGGCTTTCACCAGTGGGATGATTTGTACGGCAGCGGCTGAATTATACATGGGATTTGTACAGCCTCTGCTGGCAAATAACTCCAGCCCTCCTGACGTGTGTGGAGAAACTCAAGATCTTCCCTGCTGCATCTTCAGTGTCTCGAACCCAGCTCTGCAACCCTGGGGACATACAGGGCTGGGGTGCTGGGGTAGCCTGTGCCAGGCTGGAGCCAGTCTTGCTGCAGGTCTCAAGGTGCCAGGATGAAATGTGAGGTATTTTCAAAGATCTTCTTGAATCCTGTCCAAAACCAATCCCAAATCAGAGGCCCTGCTTCCAGCAAAGGCAGCCTGGTGGCTGTGTGGGCTGCTTGGATCACAGCCAGGTGGTAACACAGGACTCTGTGATGGTCATGCTGAGGGAAATACATGGAAATGATAGGGGCTGGTGGGGTTTGTTGTGCGGAACTGGGAAAAAAAACCTCTCAGGGAAGGGCACAACTGTTTGCCCCATTGAGCTGGGAAGATTCAATTGATGTATTTCATGGCTAACAAGTCCTAAAGAAGTTTCAGTGCTTTAGCATCTCTGCAAGGGGAGAAACAACCGCCTTAAGGAAGAAAACAAGATTTCCCTTCCCTGTGGAGCCCCTCCTGCAGCCTGACTTGCAGGAGCTGTGACCCGAGTGAGCTTCTGAAAATATCACATTGCTCATCAACAGACAGTTACTCAAGGTGCTGCTAGCACAATTCTTGTCAGCAAGGCAGGGGCTGTGGGCAAAAAAAAAAAAAATAAAAGGAAAGCAAAACAAAAAGGAAAGCTGTTTCATGACTGACTGGTCCTTGGGGAGGTGGGACAGGGGCTCCTATTTGTCTTCAAGATCTGCCTCTGAGTCAAGCAAATGAAGGACCGCTCATCCTCCTCACAACATTCCCAGGGAAAGTGTGCCCAAATGAGGCTGGGCAAGGCTTTCCCCTTATACCAAGATCTGCTGGGGTGCCCAAGTGGAAAAAAAGAAATAAAGAGCTCTGCATATTTTTCTCATTGAGATTCCTCAAGCATCCCCTTTTAAAACCAGTGAAAAACAACAACAAACCCACTCCTGGGTCTCCTTTCACGAGTCTCAGGGGGTAACACTGGCAAAACACTGGCAGCTCAAGTCACTGTCCCCAGGAGCCTAGTGAGAAAGCTCTCCTCTCCACAAATACTGCCCAATTGGGCATGGGTGCTCTTTCCTTTAACACCCCCAAAATTTTGTGTAGCATCAAGCACCTAGCCTTGCCATGGAGGAAAGGGTGAGATGTTCAGGAAACTCTCCCCTCCACATTTTTCCCCTCCTCATCCCTTATTCATGTTGCAGTTCACTTGGCTGCACACCCACCTGCAAACACTTTGCCCACACCCTGCTCCACTGGCCAGCACTAAGCCCAAGCTGCCTTTCCAGCTGGGGGTGGCACCCCCCACCCCCAAGCCACACCATCACTCTGGGGTCACCCATGGTTGATGCCGCTCTTGTCAAAAAAATCACTCCACTGCCACTGACAGCTGCTCCCCCAAGCCTGAAATTGCCGTGGCTGATCTGTGAGGAGAGAAACAGCCTTAAGGAAGAAAATGAGATTTCCCTTCCCTGTAGAGCCCCTCCTGCAGCCTGACTTGCAGGAGCTGCGACCCGAGCGAGCTGCAGGAGCACATCACACTAACCGCCTCGTCACAAGCCAGCGGTGCAGGGAGGACAGCACGACACGCTGGCCTCCAAATACCGAGCTCTTAATTACATCCCAAGCAGCACCTCTGCGCCTGAGTAATGGGTGCTCAGCTACATCCGCGGCTGATAGCGAGATCCTGTTTTGCTTCATCCTGGTTATGGGAAATAGCCCGCTTGAACCCTGCAACTGGTGGAGATGTTTCTTCTCGTGAGGCAGAGTGCTTTCTCCTGTCAATTGTGAGAGCTCGACAGCGCTGTGCAGATTGCCGGGTGAAGGCACAGCTCGGCGTACACGAGAACCCATCGCGGTCTGGGTGGCGAGCTTGCTTAAAGACAGCTGATGGAAACAGAGGTCAACAGATATGGAAAGCCTGGAGGTGATGGTGGCAGTGCTGGCATGGCACTAGTGCAGCTGTTCGCAGCAGCAATGTGGCAGGGTTTAACATAGGGTGCAGCAAGGCACCTCCAAAGCCATGGTTTTTCCCCATGAGAACATTCCCTTTCCTAGGGCTGTCGCTGTGGTACACCTCAGCAGTGTGCAACCTGCAGCTGGGAAACTCTTGGGGAAAAGGAAATGTTGCCCCCACCCACCCTACTCCTACCAAATGGCCCAATTTCACCAGACACACCTGCACAACTGTAAAGCCCCGCAGGACTTTGTCCTGGTTCTGGCCAGGACAGAGCTGATGTCCCTAGCCAGCCAGCACAGGGAGTTGAGCTGACCTGGGTTGGTTTCCACACCACCTGACATCAACCAAACTAAGGGGTAAGTGACCAGGTCCCTCGCTGAGGTTACACACCAAACCTTAACTTGGCATTGGTCCACACACTGCCCACAGCAACAGCCCTTACCCAGGGAAGTCCAGGGTGGGTGACTTTCAGCTCAATATCATAAACAGCCCCTTGTCCTGGTGGGTTCCAAGACAAAGAACAGGACAAGGAAGTGTGAGTGCCTTATAACCAGCAGTCTCAGGGAAGGTTCCTTTAGCCCTACAGACCTTGCTGGCTCCTTCTGGGCCAGGCTCACAGCCCCCACTGCCTGCTTGGTCCCAGAGCATGCCCTTACTTCTTCCTTTAGGGAAGGAGGTAGCAGTGTCTCTCCTGCTCATTGGCCCTGGTGGGGGCTGATTCAGCGAAGAGACAGCTTCCCTGCCCATGTCTGGCAGCCAGCAAGTTGAGCACCCAGCTTACAGCATTCGCTCTGCTCTGTCCTCTACCACACCATTGCTCAAGAACTTCCACTGGTCTTCAACCTGCTCCCCAGCACCTGTCTGATCTTCATCTGTCCTCATACCCACAGCCCGTCACTAAGGTCCTCACCAATGCCCAACGCGCATGTGAGGCATCATTTGCCCTCACATCTATCCTGCCTGTCTCCTCAATAGCTCCATTCAGAAATCTACTTGGCGCAGCTCTGCACGCTCACACCCATCAGCATTTTTGCTGGCTCTGCAGAAGGGTATTGATTCCTGTTCATAGAGCAGCTCTGCCTAAGAAAAGCCATTGCATTCACCTGGTTGGGTTCCAAAGGCTGGCCCCTCTGTGCTGGGCAGAGCCCTCCTTCTCCTTTCCCCTCTACCTTCCCCACAGATCCACTGTGAAGTGGGGTTTGCTCACCCACTTCACCCCAGCCCCCTTGATTTCCTTCTGAAAGGATTTCTCTGATTTATTTCTTTGTATTTAACACTGCTAAGTCAGAGGCAGCAGAAATCCGCAGCTGGCAACGTCAGGCTGCTTTCCAGCTCCTCCATCCAGACCTGCCAGCAGACGTTGTCAGTTTTGGTTCTCAGATCTCCATTACAGTCTGGTCCCAAAACAGCAACTCCACCAGCCCTCCAACTGTGCATGTTCAACTCCACCGCCTCAAAGCTGTTACAAACGAGCCGCAAGTTCCTCCCTCTCCTCACGAGGAACGGGTATCCCTGCGACACGTCTGCCTCCGGGAGAGCGATACCCGTCAGAGCTCTCCAGCGCAGTTCGGCGCCTGCCTTTCCCTCCTACCCGATTGTAGGCTGGCAAAGGCAGATCCACAGCTCTAACGAGATTAAAACTCTCTGTATCTGTAGCTCCACTTACCTCTGTGCCAACGTGAAAGCTGTGCTTGAATTTCTGCCGCTTTCCTGGAGGACCGAAGTGATGCCGAGCTGTAGGTGCATCCATCCTCCCGCTGCCGTCCCCTCGGCTCCCAGCTCCCGGGTGTGCTCTGCACAGACACCTCCGTGCCCAGGTTTTAGTCGGAGAAGCGTGAGCTGTGGTCATGACTCATATGACATTGGGAGGGATGAGGGAAAGAGATGGGAAGAGAGGGATTTGCATGTCTGAGGTTCACTCTGCTCTCCTGAGGGCTGACTGAAGAAGGCAGATTTGGAGGCGTTAAGTTAGTTAGGAAGTTTAGCAGGGTTGTACACGTTTGGTTTGAGTTTGTTTGCATGGCAAGGTTTTGGAGGGGGAGGAGGGAGCTGAAGGAGGGAGCTGAAGGGGGGGCTTGTGTGAGCAGCTGCCAGAAGCTTTCCCCAGGTCCAACAGAGCCAACAGCAGGTGGCTCAAGGACAGACGCTGACCAAGGCAGAGCCAAACAGCAACAGTGGTAGTGCCTCTGAGATAACAGTCTAGAAAGAAAAAACAAAAAACCCCACACAAGCTAGCTGCTTTTTTCCATCAGAGAAGAAAA
>VXBZ01005575.1:148219-168407 GCA_013399135.1 Heliornis fulica | reverse complement strand
GAGAGACCCCACACCAGAGCAAGTGGAAACACATGGAGGACACTTTGACCTGGTGGGAAGCCCAGACTGAAGCAAGCTTCTGTCAGGACCTACATCCCATAGAGAGAGGAGTCCACACCAGAGCAGGTTTGCTGGGGCAAATTGGGACTCCATGGGGGGACTGTGCTCAAGCAGTGCAGTCCTGAAGGTCTACGCCTCATGGAAGCCACGCTGAGGCAGTTTGTGAAGAACTGAAGCCTCATGGGAAAGGACTCACATTGGAGAAGTTTGTGGAGGGCTGTCTCCTGTGGGTGGGACCCCACAGTGGAGCAGGAGCAGAGCGTGAGGGGTCCTCCCCTGAGGAAGAAGGAGCGGCAAAGACAACTGACCACAACCCCCATTCCCCGTCACCCTGTGCAGCTCAGGGAGAGGAGCTCGAGAAATCTGGAATAGAGTTGAGCCCAGGAAGAAGGGAAGGTGAGGGAAGGAATGTTAAGAGTTGGGTTTATTTCTTGTTATCCTACTCAGTTCAGATTGGGTAATAAATTAGATGCATTTAGTCAGTGCTGACTCTGTTCTACCCATGACATGAACTACCGAATGATCTCTCCCTGTCCTTATCTCGACCCGTCATCATATATTTTCTCAGTGTGTATTACCCAGCTGAGGAGGGCAGTGACAGAGTGGCTTTGGTGGGCATCTTGTCTCCAGCCAGGGTTGACCCTGCTACCCCCAACAGACAGAATCAAACCCCCAACAGACAGATTGAAGCCTCTGTTGGGGCTCATCCCTGTACAGGTGGCAGGGACTGGTGAGCTGGCACACAGCGTGCCCGAAAGGGCCTGAAGGAGAAGGCAAGGCTTGCTGAAGGAAAGCTGGGAGCAGATCTTAAGGACCAGCATGGACTGGAGATGCAGACAGCAAGCTTGAAACTAAGTACACATCCAACACCAAAAAGAGTTGCCAGAGATATTTAGGGTTTGTGTATGTATGTTGCATATATATACACACACAAACGTGTATATAAAGACCAACAAATCTTATCTGTATGCAGTATGAGCAAGATGTTGCTATAGTAATCTTAATTTTACATTCCTTATATTTAAGATGATGACTGCAAGTTGTTTGGCACCCAGACTATCCTTTTGTTACAGCATGTGCTGCATTTAACCCAGTGGGACTGTTCTCTGCTGCTTAGAGCTACAGAAATAGAGATAACTAACAACAATATCATCACTGTGCGGCAGCCTGGGAGTTGGTTTCCTTTTAAAAAAAGGGAAAAAAATAGAAAGAGAGAGACAGAAAAAGAAACAACCTGTGCACATTAGCACTAAGTTTCCACTTGAATGTGGACACATCCCCAAGAATGGGTAGGAGCCCCAGGAGCAACGCTGGGAGCTGCTGGGGAGTGGGATGGAGAGAGGGTGTCCTGCGTGGAGGTGGGCGAGCAGGGGGCAGGAGCGGAGCCTGCTTCAGATTTCATGGGACACCAGCTGTAAATCAGAAGTGACCCTGCCAAAGCCAGCAAAGGCACAGAGGTACCAGAAAGGATGGAAAGCAAAGTGAGGCTCTTGCACTGCAAACGAGCTGCACCGAATGCCTCTCCAAAACCCAATGTGGACACAGGACAAGGTCTTTCTGGCCACACTGAAGGTCTCTGCCTGCAAGATGAGGAACTAGAGATAAAATTCAAGCACATCCCTCTCTCTGGTCAGCTCTTTGGAGGGTGGTAAGGGGGCACCCAGCACAGATCCTGACAGCACCCCTGCCAGCTCTACATGGCCACACAGACAGAGAAGAGCACAGTCAGGCTTTCAGCACACATACACCCATCCTGCTCACACACCTTTAAACAGCAATGACGAGGCCATGTGTAGGGCTCGCTGTGTCCCCTGGCAGGAGCTGATCATCTTTATGGAGATGGTGACAATCCCTAGCAGAAAGCACCCAGGAGCTGTGATAACACCCAAATAGCAACATCCTTCTCCCATCTCCCTCAAACAGCAAAAGCAGATGGTGCATTAAAGCCACCACCCCAATGCCACAGTCCCACAGCGGCTAACCCCAACCTGGTTGCCCCATCCTATGAGGGGCTGGAGGCTGCACAGGTGTCTACTGACCTCCAAAACCCAAGGACCAAAGCCCTGCTGAAGAAGAAGAGAGACAGTGCTTTGCCTCCCTGGGTTTGCTGCAGCTTTGGGTGATCACAGACTTGGAGAGGTCCAACGTTGGGGATCCACAGCATCCATGGGCACATTCCACACTCTGCAGAGGCAAGCACTGCCTTTGAACATCATCACCCAACACAAGCTCAGGGGCATATTTGTTTTGTAGAGATTGATGGTGTTTACAACTCCAGACGTCTTCTCAGTCATCTATGATCTCTGGCCATGAGCAGGTCTCTTTGGGACGCCGAGTGACAAGTATTGTTACAGCGCCAAGGAGATGGGACTCTCAACCGTCTGTGGCAGGCAGACTGCTGTGAAATCATGATTTATCTGGAGTTAAATTAAGTTATGTCTCTTCCCTGCCTGCCCTGGCAGTGGCTGCATATAGGTGTGCTGTATTTCTTCCCCTAAACAGGAAAACGAGGGGCCACTTACCAACAGCTAGAGATCAGAAGGTGGCCAGACGTAAAACTCCAGGATGAAGCACATCTGAGAGCGTCTGAGGGAGGGAGGTGACAAGTGACAAACAGCCAGAGCTGAGTTCGCTCTATTTTGGCTTACGCCATTGCTTGGGGAATCACAGGAAGGGAAAACAGGTGAATTATTGTCACCTCCAGACTTAAACAAATGGAGGCTTCAAAGAAAATTGCATTGCTTCGACATTCAGAGGGGGAAATATTTACCTGGCGTGCAGAAATAAATGTTATAGTTTATGAGTCATATAAAGCCTTTTATGCTGAAAATCCCCCTCTAGATGAGGATGGGGATATTTCTCATTGTGGTCTTGATCCATCCAATTTATTTGCAAAGCAAAAGGATCAGTTAGGACATCATTCTCCAGAAGATCTGGCAGTGGGAAATGTTATTCCAGTGGGAGATGGATGCCCACCTGCCCCCTTCCCACCCTGGCTTGTACAGGTTCCTTTGCCCACCCCCCACGCAGGCCCCAGAGAGGGTGCTCCAGGTGCCTCCCTGTGCCAAGGGTTTTGGTGTTGTAGTGTGCCCAGCTGCAATAACAGGGACTCTCTGACACATGGCTGCTCCCCAGGGCCTGGGGAGAGAGCAGAGCTGCAACACCTCAGGCTCCCCCAAAGCCCCTCATTCACAGGCAAAACCAGTCTTCTGGGGAATGGGGGGCACAGAGCTGGCTTTGGGGTGCATCAGGAGCAAAGCAAGGTAGAACACAGGGACAGATAGGGCAGGGAGGAGTGGGATGCTCTCTTTCTGCAGCCCTGGTTGCCCCACCTCACCAGGACATGGGATCCCAAACATCCCTCCTCTCCCCTCAGCCCATCACTGAGATGGATGCGTGTGCACCCATACCTGCATTAAAGGATGGGCTGAAGATGGCACCCTTGGGGTGCACTGTGTCCTAGCCATTGGCACCCCATCCCGGGGAGACAGTTTAAAAAAAGGGCTGGGAGCAGCAAAGGTATAAAAACTCCTTTGTGTGCAAGGAGCTTGGGTCTCAGGATGACTGGCAGCGGGTTCAGGCAGTGCAGAACAAGCCTGGCACAACTCCTCTGCCTATTGGGAGAGGCACTGCTACCACTGGAGCCTCACGTTTTCTGGAAAAGTGCCATTCCTGATGATGATTTATCTGGGAAGAAGCCTCATTTTTTCCACTGATCATATTAGAAGCACAAGAACAGATTACAGCATGGAGTAACCTTGATAGCCGAGAAATTTCAGTGCATGTCAACGGGAGCCGCAAGTGGCTCTTTCTGTGAAGGATTAGCTTGTAGGGGGGATGTCTTTGCAATATGGCACCAACAGATAGGCTGATATTTAGAAGCAGGGACTTTGCCACATGCTGCAGCATGCAGCACAGTGACATCTGCAAACAGCATCTTTCCCCTGCAAGCAGAACCTGCGCTGCTGCTCCGCAGACCTGCTCGCTGTGCTGCACGGCCCCGCGCCCTTCGGGACGGGCAGTATACCAGCACACACGCACCCAAGGATGCCAGGCGGTTAACAGCAAACCCTCTGAGTCACCTGCAGCACCCATGAGCTCCCAAGCCCACCCATACTGGCCCCTCACACCTAAACTGTGGCCCAAGGACTGCCAGGAGGGAGCACCAAGGGCCTGGGGCTGTTTCATCCTCTCCTACCTCCCCAAAACTCGGGCATTAGAGCAGAGCAAGGGCAGGAGTAAAGAGGGATGAGGTGAAGGGCGTGTTTTCCTTGGACTGGTGCTGCATGTTTCCTGGATCACCAGGCAGCAGCGAGGGTGCTCCCTTGGGCATCCCCTGCAGCACCCAGGCTGGACCTGCCAACGCCAAGCAGTGCAGGGATGGACGGGGATGCACAGGGATGCTGTGCAGTGCGTGGCAGCTGCCTGAAGATGGCAAGCCAACACTGCGGTTTTATAATACATGCAAATAACCCCGCTGAAGGGAGAAGGGGGCTCCCCACAAACAAGAGGGCTATATTTTCTTTGCAGCCCATGTAATGCCAGAGCAGAATTTAAATTGTGATGTTTATCAAACCGGTCCAAGCCTTTTTGTTCCTCCTTCCCCTTGCTCCTCTTTGTTGCACACTGCCCACCTCGCAGATTTTCCAGCGGTGCTCCCAATACCGCACCAGTCCTCAAGCCCAAACGCAAAGTCTGCGGCAGGAATCGCAATGCATCCTTTGGCACCAGGGAGCCATAGAGCTACTGTGTGCATGCAATAATTTATCCTAAGCCTTCTAGTGGCATTTTATGTCTTTTTGCTGTAGTGCTATTACAGCTTTGATTACTCCATTTTTATGTTTGTCAGCACAGCATATGGGCAAGATAATTTGTATTCAAAGTATTAAACTGGTAATGTAAATTATTAAAGACCCAATTCATAAAAGCATTACACACCATATGCAGATTCCCTCCTCTGAACTCTCCCTTCCTCCTCCCCATTTTGCAGACCTGGCTTCTCAGTGGGAGTGGGACAGGGACCACTGCTAGTTTCCACCCCATGTGCACCCATGATTTGTCTGAGCAGATGACGGGTGAGGACCCAGCACCTTTCTCTTCCTGCAAACCCCTGCACAACTCACTCATGCTAGGTGCCTGCTGTCCACCAGCTCAGCTCATCTTGGCAGCTCTGAAAATACATTAGAAAACAAACTGGCTTCCCATTTGCATCTCCAACCCCCATTCACTACAAAGCACCTTCCCAAGCATGTACATCTCCGAGTGTGGCCGTGGCAAGGAGGCACTGGAAGGAGCACAGGAGACAAGCCAGGAGGTGGTCCTGTCCCATTGCCTGTCTCAGGCTCCATGCACACAGGATGATGGCAGCTCACCACTGGTTTTGTGGTGGGAGCTGCCATGCCTGCAGACAAGCACCCAGCCCTCACGGGCAACGGGTCACCTCCCTGCGTGCTCAGCCTCATCAGGCTTCCAGCAGCTGCTCCACAGGACTGGGGACAGTGAAACCTGCAGATTCTGCAGGGAAATTGGGCTTCTCAGCTGTAACCCTTCAGTAACAGGCCACTCGTTTCTGTAGCTGTTTACCAGACCATACACAGTACCATCATGTTGAGCAGATGCCGTCTTCTGTTTTTCTCATTACCAAGATTTACTGTCTTATAAGCTTATTGACTGAGGCTTTAGGCTTCCTTCAGGGCTGAGGACAAGGGGAAGGCAAATTCCCAGGGGCTCCTGTTTTCCCAAGTGTTCCCTGGCAAGGTCCTCAGGGCTGACCTGGTGCTCAGGGCTGCCTCCCCCAAACCTGGACCTCTCTACTTCACCACAATGGTTCCAGCAGCCCAGAAGAGCAGTGGGGAGCTGCAGCATGCCCTGACCCTGCAAAGGGTCTCCCAAAGCCCCCAGGTTCCTGGGGCAGCCCCTCAGCTTCTCACCCCAGCCTAAGGAATCACAGAACGTTAGGAGTTGGAAGGGAGCTCAAAAGATCATCCAGTCCAACCCCCTGAGCAGGATCACCTCAATTAAATCACACAGGGACGCATCCAGATTGGTCTTGAGTGTCTCCAGAGGAGACTCCACAACCTCTCTGGGCAGCCTGTGCCAGGGCTCTGGCACCCTCACAAGGAAAAAGTTTTTCCTTACATTCACATGGAACTTCCTCTGCTCCAGCTTGGACCCACTGCCCCTTGTCCTGTCCCTGGCCATCACCGAGAAAAGCCTGGATCCATCCTCCTGACACTCACCCTTAACATATTTATAAACATTAACGAGGTCACCCCTCAGTCTCCTCCAAGCTGAAGAGATCCAGCTCCCTCAGCCTGTCCTCAGAAGGAAGATGTTCCATCCCTTCATCATCTTGGTGGCCCTGCGCTGGACTCTCAAGGAGTTCTATGTCCTTCCTGAACTGAGGAGACCAGAACTGGACACAATATTGCAGATGCTCAAATGCATCACTTCCAAGAAACAACATTAAAATGGAGCAAGAATCGGGGCCGTAAGGCTTAGCTGCGCTTTGCCTGCATCCAATCACACGAGTCTCCTAACCTAGAACTCCCCCTGTGGCACACAAATGCTTTCCTGACCCTGCTGTTCAGATCACTCCTCCTCCTGTCCTGAGGAACGGGAGGATGTTCTAACTGGCTTCCAGAGGTTTGGCATCCAGGAAGCCCACAGGTGACCCCAGGGGAGTTGTACCATTTCTCCAGACCTCTTTTTCTGCTGCTAACCCAGGCCAAGTTGCAGGATCCCCGGTATGCTGGCACAGAGCAAAGGAGCCACTTGACCTGTGTGTCCACACACTGCCTGTGCTCACAAATCACTCCCAGCTCCCTACACTTGCATGGGGAAAGCATAAAGACATCAAGTCTCAAGCCCAGCAGGACACAAAGGCGCCCAAAAAGTTAAAAAATGCTGCTGGCACCCATCAGGTCTCCCCAAAGGATCGTGTGTGTAGGTAACAAGAACATCCCACACAAAACACAGACAATGGAAAGCTGGTGCTTTCCTTCCCCTCTGCAGTTTTCCTGTCCCTACATTTTGTGTGGGGACATTTCACCAAGTCAGTGTTTTCCATGGACCCTGCTGCATAGCTGCATCGGGCTCACTCCCCAGTCCCACTTTTAATTCTCCAGGTCATCATGTCCTGCAGCAACTGGGGTGTATCCCTCAAGCACTCCTTACTAACGTCCTGCCCAGGTTCCTGCTGCCCTGGTACCTGCCTCTCTTCTGTATCACCAATTTCATTTTCTTTAATTAAAAATCCTCTTGCTTTTACCATCCCAAGCATGACTCAACGCACCACCAAGCTCTTCTATCTGCTTTAGGGTGACACATTTTATTGCCTGGAGGTCTCCAGGCTTTGGCTTTGCCATAGACAGGGCCAGGTGGGAATCACACCGCTCGCCTGAACAGGTCACCCATCCCAAACCTCTCGGTGCCAGCTTGCTCCCCACCCGTGGGCAGGAGTGCTGCTGTTCACACGGTAGTGGATGTTTGGTGGGACCGCTGCAAGGCTCCAGCTGTGCACAGCCATGTTTCAGTGTGTCACAGCTGTGGCCAAAACTGAAACTGCCAAGGCAGGTTGTCCGGGAAGGGGATGAGAACAGGAGCAAAGCAAAGCGCTGGAGTTGGAGGAGGAGGAACAGAGCACACACTGAAGGCTGATAAAGAAACGGCTTTGGGGGGGGAAACCAAAACAAAACACTATTGGGCTATTTGTGCTCACAACATATTTGGAATTCCTTCTCCAATATTGTGTTTTCAGAAAGGCAAACGCCGTTTTCAACTCGTATTTCATCATCAAATGCAAAAAGCCCCACACATCTGTCCCCACTGCACCCACGGCTCTATGGCCACGTCCTCATGCCTGCGGCGGGACAGGGTGAGGGGCTGGGGGGCAGCGGGACAGGGCGGGTGAAGTCCACAGTGGATGGGCAGAGCAGCAGATGTTGGTGGCAGTAGGAGCAGCCCTGTGCTGTAACAATGGACTCAACTACAGGAGGACACATGGGAAGGGCTCAGAAGGCCCAAGTTCGATCTCTCTCCCTACCGTCCCGTGTGTTTGCTTTTCTGTTGGGCTCTGCAGAGCTGCACCTGCCTGAAAACACAGAGAGCACCGTGCAAGTGAGGGCAGACGTAACACCAGCCACGGGACTCTGCAATGTTTGTCCCCAAACGTGACAGGCAACGGCGGTGCGTGCAAGCAGCGCCGCAACACCCCAGCGCGTCCCTCCCGCTGCAGAGGATGAGCTGCTGGGGCACCGCTCCTGCCAGCCATCGGGTTTGCGTGGAAGGCACTGAGCCCCGCGGGGAGGGCGGGGTGCCTCGTAAACAACAACGACAGAAATTGTTATTTCAGAATATCCCCACAGAGAGCAACCACGCTCCCAGCGCGCTGTTCATTTTCTGCGCGTACAACCCGTATAATGAAGACACGACCCACCCGGGCAGACAAGTTAAACAGCAGGCTTCCAGATGTCCACGCCGCTCGCCCATCTCAGACTCCTAATCCCCTACTTTGTCTGAGCTCTAGCTGATTTCTGATGCATTCAGATTATCCAGCGAGCATAACTGCTAGCGAACATCTGAATTATTCCCCCCCCCACCCTCCTCCCCGCATCTCACATTTCACCTTGGAGGAGAAGCACTTTGCAGAGCCCAGGCCCTTCTTTATCAAGCCAATTAGCGTCACACAAAAGCAGTGAATAGGACCAGGGAAAGCTCAATGGCCTGTAAAATCCCCAATATTTGGAGATGGGCTGAGGCCAAATATGACTGTTTTTTAAAATAAAGGAACAGTCAAGGGTACCTAACCGGCCTTTCCCACTGCACTAGAAAGAAAACCCAGCCAACTCGTCTAAAGCACAAGCCAGTTCACGGATCATAAAGGAAAGTTTACACAGTGGCTATAATTCCTTCTATAACGTTGGAGGACCAAAGTTTGCAAGAAACAAAAGGAAATGATTAACAGGGGAAATATGCATGTACAAAAAAGACTTTTTAGTCCAAAAAGGGATGTCCATATTTAGAAACACTTGATTCCTGTTGTCAGGGCCCTGCTTTTTCCTGAATGTGTTTCTCCCCCGTGAAAGAAAGAAGTCACAAAGGGAGTTTGTGCACAGCCATGTCACATGCACACAGGGCACTGCTGATTTTCCTCCAGGATTAAGGGAAAAATGCAAAGATTTCGTAGTAAGCAAATAAATCAATAAAAACAAACATGCCCATATTTAGGAGAGAACTTGTAGCAAACCGTTGGCTCTTCCAGCAGGAACCCCTCTCCTGCTACAGTCACCCTGAGCCGTTATCAGGTTGGGCTCCCCTCATGGGACTCCCCCCTCGGGGCTCCCTGAGCACCCACATCTGCAGCCAGTGACCGGCTCTCCCTGTGGGGCCAGAGGCAATCCTGCTCCAGCTTGTGAACATCTGCAGCTCTGCTTCAGGAGAGGCTGTCTCTCAGCAGCTCCTCAGTGTGCTCCAGCACACCCAAACACCTCCTGCAAGACTTAGCGCCCGAGCATGGCCTGGGAGGGGGAAATGGGGAAGGGACCCCCACAGAGAGCCTCTGAAGGGAAGGAAACACATGCTTAGAGGAATGAAAATATATATGGAGATGCTTCCTGTCTGCACGTTAATTAACACCTTATCTCACCCCACAGCCGCCCATTCCCGTTCCCTGCCATGAGAAGGTGCTCCCAGCCCAGCCCAACAAGCGCTACAGAAACCCAGCACGGCCCAAGGTACTGCATTGGCCATAACCATCTCCGTGAGAGGCCCCAGCACCAGCAAACATTTCCGAGACCACCCATCCCCTTTCATCTATACTGGCTGCTGAACCTCACCTCACAGGGACGCCTGTGAAACACCGCACCATATGGCGCTCGACACAGAGAGAGACCCTGCTGGCTGGATGCCGTCTGCTCAAGACCCGGAGACCTGCATCCCTCAGCTACCTCCCGCTCCCATTTCCCACCTCCAGCACGACCGCTCGGCTCCACGTGTGCCAGACAGTCCAACAGCAGCTCAGGCATCATGAGAGCTGCCACGCTCACCCTGATGCTGTCATCATGAGTGCAAAATCTCAGGGGATCAGCACTGGAGGGTGGGCTGAGCTGGCTCAGAGCAACAGCCCACACCAGATGAAGATCTTCCCTAAAGCATCCAACTAACAGGGAGATGCAGGCCAGCCCACTCTCAAAATTAGAGAGTAAGTTACCCCACCTCAAACATGCCATCGGGTCAGATTTGCTGAACACAGCCAGGGCAACCCCTCCTCACTGGGCAGGGGATGGGAGGAGAAAAGAACACAAAACAGGTGAATAAATAGGTCTCTAAAAGCTCAAGGGGCTTGTGCACCTGGAAATAGGTGGGGTGGGGACATTTATTTAGAGTGTTTTGGGCAGAACAGAGGGAAAAGAGGTTTGAGGGCTTCTTTCCACTTAGGAAGATCAGCCTTGACCACTGCTGGAGAGATGTCACCTTCTAGTATGTAAGGAGCACCAAAGGCTTTCATCCCTGGGTCTGCAGGATTATTTCCTGGTGCTCCCCACAGATGAGCAACCACATGTTAACATGCAAAGCAAAGGGCTGAGCCTGCAAAGGAGACACCTCCGCCTCCTCCCCAGTATCCCACCGCAGAGATGCACAGGCGAACATGGCAGAGTCCTGCATTCAAAACCATCAAAGGCTTTTTGAAAAGTTGCCCTTGAGGCTCAAAACACCAGGTCTGGCCTAGCTAATTTCTTTGCTAGACAACACTCTGGTGGGGAGTCACCGACTGAAACACGAGTGACAGCAAAGGAAGGTCTTCAGACAGACACTTCACTCCATTTGGTCAGGTTTTATTCCTCTTTCAACAAGCCCCTGGAAGAAAGGGTTTTCTCCCAGACTTTTACTGACACCTTAATCTTTGAGCTGGGTTTGAAAAGCCTCCCAGCAGCTTTCCAAAAATGGTTACTATACCAAACAAGAAAATACACCAAAGACCCAGCACACATTTCCTTTTGCTCTCTCTGCTGCTGGGGAGCAACCTTGGCCAGGAGCTGTAGATTGCAATGCCTTTAACAACCGCAGAAGCCAAGCCCAGGGAAGATCCCCAGCCTAAGCTCTACTCTACAGCTGAGCTCAGATGTACTTGAGCAACTTATTTTTTAAGTAAATGAGCCCAAATTGCCCCTGCTTCTACCTTCCTTGCAAGATCATAGACTCTTGGTCGTAGTCCCAGGTAACACACGGTAAAAAACAATCACACAGTAATTAGCAACAAGCAAGAGGCTTTGGTCTCCAGCAATCCCTCAAACCACTTCACCGCTCTACACGTATTAATTTTCTGAACTAACATAAAGCAAATCTTACACCTCACAAAGAAGCAGTTAAAAACACAAGTAACAAGCTCTTACAACAACAAAGCCAGGCCATGTTTGATCAATATTTTTTTTAAAAAGAGCATTTTTCTGACCTGAAATACCTGTGGGAGCTTTGCAAGGGGAGGGGCTGGGAAGAAAAAGCAGCTCAGCACCCTCCCTGCCCCTCTCGTACCATGGGCTGGGCTGCGGCAGCGTGCACAGGGTCTTCGTCCTGGGGCCTTGTTGAGGAGCACCCAGCCAGAAGCAAGGCCAGGTGCCAGGTACGAGGGCAGAGCAGCAGCACACTGTGCTTCAGGGCCTCAAGGGTCACCTGTAAACACCACAGAAGCACCTAGTCCCACTGCAGGGCTTGACTGCTGCATTCAACCAGGGACATCAAGTCCACCATGCCAGGGGACACAATTGAGGACAGGGACCCCCTGAGCACAGCTGACACATCTCCCAACACTAACAAGACACTTAACCCCACCACAGCACCAGCTTGCTTCTCCGCATAACTCCCAGCCTCCCCAGTCCCAGGAAGGCCACTTGCCTTCTCTGCTCAGGCTTACCAGGAAGAGTAACCCTGGTTTAACTACTTCACAGGCATTTCTGTGAGGCCACATGATGTCCAGAACAAGGGAAGGAGGTACTCACCACCCAGGAGACCTGGCTGTCAGTTCTAGCAGGGCTGGAGCTGCTTCCTCCTGACTAGATAGGACCCAGGTGTAAGAGGGAGCTCAGGGAAATGCTTTTACCAGTGGGCAACTCCAATCAAGATCATTAGCCACTCCTCATCCACATCCTGCTTTAGCACATCCCACCCAGGCCAACCACAAGGATGAGATGTTTGCAGAGTGCTTTGGTTGCCCAAGCAGGGGCAGGTGCACACTGTGCTCCCACTGGAACCCAGTGGAAAAGGGACAGAGAAAGGCGTAGGGCAAACCCTCCCACCTCATCAGGCATGCTGGTTATTCAGTCTCTTCTCCACTGCAAACCAAAACAGGTTTAGAGGGCAAGCAACTGGTGACAGGGTCTCCAGCACACTTTGCTTTGCAGTGCAGCTGCAATTTGCATTTTGGTTTATTGCACTAGAATCTGGTTCAGCCCTAGCAGGAAAAAACAACCCAACCAAAACCATCCCTTGTCACCAATCCTCCTGTTATCTCCTGGAGGAGAGCTTGGGCTCTTGTCAGAAAATCAAACAGCAGCGTGGCTGTAAATGAAGCATCCTGCTCTCACCTCAGCAAAGCCAACAGGGAGGTCCCATCCCAGGTACTTCTAGTCCAAGCCCTGCTCCCCAAAACCCTCAGCAGCAGAGGGCTTACCTGGGGGATGTTTCTCTGCCTGTGCAACAACAGCCTGAGTGAGCAGAGGGAAAACAAACTTGAGGCGGCTGCCAGAATTGTGCTGGAGGCTGGAAGGGAAAAGCCATTCACCTGCCACCGCCTGAGTCGGAGCCAAGAGAAGCCCTCACACCTCGCTGCTGTTCCTGCAGGGTTTATTAGGAGTGAATAAAACTATATAAAAATGAGCCACTCAAAGGAAGCAGGTAAAAGAAGCATTTCAACTCTGCCTGTATCCCCAGTGTGATCCCCAAAGCAGACTCTCACCTTCCCGTGGACCTCCGTTAGAGCTGCAGCCGTTTGCTGCTAATTGATTCAATATGTATTTGGGCTAGGATTTTTAATTAATTTTATTGCAGAAAAATTAACACACTGCTTCCCCACAGATGCATTCAGACACAGACATGAGCAGTAGGAAACCATCCTGCAGTGTATTTTCCTTGTGACTACCCCAATGCAGCTCCTCCCATGGAGCCTCTCCGTAGCCTAAGGGCTCACCTTCAGCTCACACCCAGTATTTACCTATTTTCAACTGAATTTAGAAACGTGTGAGCTACAGAGCAGGAGGAAAGCACAAGCAGGGGTGCTCCTTTCAGCAGTGGCCACCTCAGATCTGCACAGGGCAGCTCAGCAGCCCTTCTCAACCCATCGCCCCCCAGCCAGCCTCATTTCAGAGGGAAGCGGTGCGTTTTGGTAGGAACTGCGTTCTCAAGGCTTAAATATAGTCCTGAGCGCAAACCAAACAGTACCAGCCATGGGAAATGAACTGACAGCACCCTGCCTGCCTCTTCCCCACACCAGCAGATGCTTTCCCTTGACCAAAAGCTCTTCACACCTCTGCCAATGCTCCAGGAATCTGGAGGGAGAACCCCATCCAGCCAAGCCTCCCTCTGCCTCCCCAGAGCAGCTTTAACAGCTGCAGCATCCACTGTCCCTTCTTCTGAACCAATCCCCTCATCCTCATGGCAGGCAACAACCAGTATTTTGGGAACACAAGCAGTCTCACTGTCAGCTCTGTCCAACTCATGCAAAGATGAGTCCCTTTCCACCCCTCCCTTTCACCAAATTTATTTATCATTACCCTTCTCTACATATAACAGGGTTAATAAGAGACATATTTATGCTGCTTGGCTCGTGACTAAAGTCAAACTAAAGTTTTAGCTGTACAGCAGCCCAAAGCAGAAATATCTGCTTGGAGACACCACAAGCATTTCAAAGCAGAAAGAGCATTTGGAGGATGTTCTTTCAAAAATAAAAAGTAGCTGGGTGAAATTAAGTTCCCAATACTTGAGATAGCATCTCAGAACAGAAAAAAAAAGGGGGTGGGAGGGAAATCATGTTATTTATATACATTCACACTATGGTATTTATCAATAGCAGAGTAGTGGGGGAAGAAATATCATCACTACATCTGCAGTATCCTCATTTGAGTCCCACATTCGTGTTGTATTGAACAGCATCCCTAAGGCACACTGTATTTTAGAAATTTACAGAGCAGGACTAGGTGTTGCACTGTAAGGTCCAAGACCTTAATCAAGCCCTGCAACTTGATAGATTTCCAATGCAACAAAGACAAAGAGGTGTCAGCTCTAGCTCTTATTTGCTAATACTATCAATGGGGGCTCAGCTCACTAGCAGTTAATTCAAAGCCAAGCTCGATTTGCACAGCAGTGATCTACACTAATTCCCATATGTGGCTAAGGGGAGATTTTGCCAACTAGACAATAGAAACAGTATTACAGCTCCTGAAACGATGCCATTGCTTTTCTCTTCTGCTCCACCACTTCCTCATCAAATTTCCACGTGCTGGAATCCCCAGTCATCATCTCCCTTCTGATAGAAGATGTACAGAAAGGGTAGCAAATACAAAGTTACCTATTTCTTTTCCAGATGCAGCTTTGAGGCTTTTAAAATGCTGCTTCCTATTAAACAGGGCCAAATTTCATACTGGTTTTTGTGCATTAAAGACACTAACTACCATAAATTAAGCAATTATAGGAATACTTTCAAGTGATCCAACTGTAACATAGCCTTAAAAAAAGTTGCTGGTTTTATAGAAGCTTATTAGCTATTTCATTCAAGACCAAGTTTCTCCTGGTTTTGCTCTTAGGTTCTAGCCCACTGAACTCAACACTAGCTCAAACTGTTTTGCAGAGGTACTGTGGCTGTTGAGAAGTCAAGGAAAAGCAAACGTGCCAACCAATTAGGCAACTAAGCCGTTTTACTCACATCACAAGTAGTTACTGCCTGCAAGCCTGGACCTCATTACTCTGCAGTTTGGTTCAGGGGGCCAGGGGGTGGGGGTGGCAGCAGCCCATACCCACAGCTTGATCTAACAAGTTACCCTGTCCTCATAAGTCCACTGCACAACAACCCACAACCTTAACCTGCAATCGATGCAGGTACCCTCCCCTCCACACCCCACCCCAGTCTCCTTGGCACCAAGCAAGGACAGACTACAGAGACTAACTACACATAACTATAACCAGTCCAAGGAGGGAATTGAAGGGTAGGAGGGTGCTATAGTTTTCCCAGTCTGTAAAGTTTCATTGCTATGGAAAAGTGAGGTTAGTCACCAGCTAGAAACCAGGTATGCAACACCCCCAGCTCGGATTTGGAAAGACGGGAAGACAGCAACATGGCCAGCCTGTCAAAAGGGAGAAAGACCTGCATTGCTCCCCCAACCCATCTCACAGTACCCAGCTCCTATTAAGACTTGCATCACTGGAGAAGGGTCGCAGACTAAGTACCTGCGCCACGCTCCTACTTCAGCTGGGTGTTAGACTAGGCGCCTGGCTCCTGCCACGAATCAAGATGCTAGAAAAAACCACAAGTCTGAAACAGTTTAACACAGGACAAAAAAGGCACATTTTAATATGTACAGCAATGCATTTGGGCTATAAATTTACCCAACACAACTGGAAAAAAAATCCAAACTATGCTTTTATACTTATTCCATGGTGTCAGCCTCATTCCTAGCCACCTACCTTTCTCTGCATCTCTGAATGCTGCTATATACACACACAAACAAACAATTACGTCATGAATGTTCATTTAGGCTCCCAAGTTCAAGTAATAAAGTTCAAACTTGCATAGCATCTTATGCCACTCAGCCATAAACAGTTACGATTGCATATTAGCTGAAGCAGCCATCTCTTTCAATTCAGCCAGTTTTGGCTGGCCACCATTTATTTTTTTATTATTTTTTTTTATTTTTAATCCTTGAGTCAGAATGTTTCCTAAGTCACCAGCCCTGAGGGATGCCACAGACTTCGAAATGAACCTCTTGCTGTTGTTAAGATCCTTTTAAACCAGAAATTTAGAGTGTTGTCAAGAACAGTTTTAAAAATGTAATACTGTTTATTTTGCTTCAAAAACATTTCAGCATTCTAAACATACAAAAAAAACAGAACGTTGCAAATTCGTTTAAGTACAGAGTGTTTTTGAACTTCAGTTGCTGCACTGGCTCTTCACTTAGTTGACAATGAAGAGATGTCTACAGTTTCAGTTTAAAAACTACCGCACTTAACTAAAAAAATCCATACACTTCTCATGCCAGCTGAACCCCCTTCCACAACTAAGAATGGCAGCAGAATGCTATTTCACTATATACAGAAAGACAACTTTAAGCTAAATGGACGCCCACTGTAGTGTAAATAGATCTACCCTCACAGTGCATGCTTTGGGCCATGGCACCCCGGGGAACGTACAGCCTTTCCAAGTAATCACTGCTCCTCTAAGGCATCATAACTCTAAGCATGTACCACAAGAATCTGTCTAGTTTTTACAAACTATAGATATGTACAGTTTATAACCCAGGATTTTCTAGCCAATAACCATATAGTAACACCACCTTACAAATTAAAAAAATGCTTGAAACATTTTTAAATGCTTTGTTACACCAACAGCAAAGTGCACAGAGTTAGGAGAACACTAGAGCGCCTTTTCATTTTAAAAATGTTTGGAAATATGTACAACTTTGATACAGTTTCAGGGTGCTCACTACACCCATGGCCACTTCATGTAAACCAGTTACAATTTCTAGAGCACTTTTAGAAACTACAACGCGATCGGAATCCAAATTTTTTTTAATTAAGCCTAATAAGGGCAAGAGACACCATCTCAAATAAGAGGTGCTTCATTTATGGTGTTTCCCCTACTCTATGGTATTCACATGGAGACAAGTATTGTACAGTTTTATTCATCATCATCATCTTCATCCTCCTCTTCTTCATCCTCCTCCTCCTCTTCGTCTTCTTCCTCTACCTTTTTCCGAGCAGCTTTGGTTGCTGCTCCCTTTGCGCCATCAAACTTTCCTTTAGATTTGTAGTCTGCAACATCCTGCAAAGTCAAGGGGATGTCTTAATTTGCTCTAAGCAGCAAACACATACAGCATTTGTACAGCAGCAGGCGTTAATGTAAAGGGATGGCCTTCCACAGCTGCACCCCCAGAGAGGGCACACAGGTATGCAGACTCCTGAGCATACTCAGCTGCCTCCAGGTGACAGAGGCCTCGAACCCTGCACTCATTTTTTGGTTTCTTTGAGGAGGAGAAGAAAACCCAGCCTTTCTTAAAAGCTTCCTGCTAACAGGACATTGCTCCTTCAACAGTACAGCAAACCCTTTGCTGGAGCAACACAAGCTCTGTGTCGCTGGGGGAAGTTCTCCCTCCTTGCTGGAACTCACCTGCCGCTCTTTAACCTACATTGTTCCAACATACACAAAAACTCAACTACGCAGCACGCGGTGCAGGGAGACCAGGTCTGTAAGCTGGCAATGGTCACTACACTGGGGCCACCTTAACTGGGTCTAGGACACAAATACATCAACATAAAGAGCCGGTAGAAGAGGCACAATGAAAACTAGACTTACCTTCTCGTACTTCTCCTTCAGTTTAGCTGCCTTATTATTATAAGGCTGCTTTTCACCATCACTAAGATTGTTCCACATTTCACCCAGTTTCTTTGCTACATCCCCAATGGATATGCCAGGGTTTGTGGACTTGATCTTGGGGCGAAACTCTGAACAGAAGAGGAAGAAGCCAGACCTTGGGGAGAAGCACCAAGAGCACAGTCAGCACCACAGTAGCACGCCCAGAGACAACCCCATTCCTCATCTACAACATCTGCATGCATGCTCACATGCTGAACAGAAACACTCCTTCCACTTTAGGAAGGACAAAACAAGTCCAAACAGTAACCCAATATATTTTGATTTTACTGAGGCCTAGATATGCTGCCTTCACCCAATGCTAGTTTTAATCAATCGTTTTCCATATTCCCCCCTCAATCCCTCCCCATTTCATCCTGGATACACAAGTCTCACTGTGATACAGTCATCTGCATGTCTTGGTCACCATTAGTTTAAGGGTACCAACTACTGAAAATTCCTGTTAGTGCTCAAGATCACAAGCTGCTTAGGAGGCTTCCAAGACAGGATCAAGTATACTATGAGTAGTAGCAACACTGCTACACCACCAGCATGACCCATTTACTTCCTTTATGGAAGCTCATCAGCTCTGTTTCAGGGTGCAAAAAAGACCCCAAAACTAAAACTCCACCCTCCAGAACACTTGTGTATTTAAAATCTCAAAGTTACTTACGGTGGTCGTTTTGGGGCATTGGGGTCCTTCTTCTTCTTGCCACCCTTAGCTGGTCCATAATCCTTCATTTCTCTATCATATCGTACCTTGTCAGCTTTTGCCATTTCATCAAATTTAGCCTTCTCCTTGCTTGACATGGTCTAAAAAAAACCCAAAAACAAGACACCAAGCCTCTGATTACCCAACTGTTTAATAGCTGGCAAACTTAAGTAAACACACCAACACATACTGACTTGATAGGGGAGTTTCAGAATTTGTTTGTTTGCTAACTGGACCACCGTGGGGACGAAGGTCTTGTACCAGGGACTGCAGCCACTGCTGGCATACAGAGCAAGACGGAAGCAATGGGAACAGGACAAGCACTACCACAGTCCTCCTCGAGGACATGGGCCTGGGAGGTGGCTGCTGAAGGGCACTGGTTGTGAACAAGCAAAAAAAAGGCCAGGGTATAGTGGAAGAACCTAAACGGGCAGACACACTGAGCTAAAGCCTTCACAATTATCACTGGAATCAGCAGCACCCAATCAATGCCTGGGACACCTTGCTGAGAACAGCACAGACCAGAAGAGCACCAGCTCCTTTTGCATTCAGACACAGGGGTGTCATCCCAGCAGACACCATTTTGGGAAGTCACAAATTAAAGTACCTTCCACCTCTCTGAGCACTTCTTGGAAAACTCTGCAAAGTTGACTGGAACCTCTGGGTTCTTTTTCTTATGTTCCTCACGGCACGTCTGCACAAAGAAGGCATAGGCAGACATCTTGCCCTTGGGCTTCTTCGGATCACCTTTAGCCATCTTGACTCTGTAGGCAAGAAGGGGAAAAAAAAGGGAAAAAATAACAAGGGAATGTGTATATGGATAAATATGCATATGTACATGTGTACACCTAGATTAGTGCACATACATTTATATACACACCCCACTATCCCCTGAGGAGATGTCCCACCAGTAACACATTCCTTTCTTCCCCCACCTGCTCTTACTATCCCCAGTACAGAGACTTTAATTATTCTTCTTCGACACTTGCTGCTACAGGCTTGAGCCAAGGGAAACCGGTCACTGGACTTGAGTTTTACATCGATACACATTTACATCATGTCCGAAGCGTGGAGACAGGCTATTAAATAAACATACTCCTGCCCATTAAGAGTTATATATGAACTAATATAAAAATATTTGGTTTACTTGGCTACTACACCAAGACTCCAGTGGCACGTACAGCGCCAGGCTATGACTTATGCTTTCGCAGGTGGAGTTTGTGTTAGCAGCTGCTGTCCAGGTAGGAAGACAGAAGAGACCGTCCCCCTGCTACAAGGGGGATAACCCTTTGCATCTAAGGAGGTGTGCAAATAAAAGCCAATTTTAAACACAATAGGATGCGCGGAGCAATGCGAGGTGAGCAGCTCTTGCTCCACCAAGTGACATGTTCGGAGGCGCGGTGGTCAGTGCAGAGCGGTGATCAGAGCAAGTCACCGAGAGGACGATGCTAACTTTTGGGCTGTATTTCTCCCCCTCAGCTTCCGTCTGTTCCCCCCACCCCCCAAAAACGAATAACAGTCCCGCAGCAATATTTCCTATTTACAGCTTCTCCAGCGCCTGAAAATTTAATTTTTATTGGCACAGCGTTAATATTTAATTGCGCCCGTTAAGCCCCCACGTGCGGCAGAAGTGTCTTCGGGCCGCCCGCTCCCGGCCCGCCCGCTCGGCGGGACGCCCGCTCCCGCCCCGAGAGTCCTCCGCGGGGCAGAGGAGGAGACCGGCGGGGCTCCGGCTGCGAGGCAGGAGCACGGAGCGGGGCCGGGACCGCCGCCTGCTCCCGAAGTTGGGGGCGAGCGGCCCG
>VXBZ01005575.1:110281-145889 GCA_013399135.1 Heliornis fulica | reverse complement strand
GGGGGTGTAGAAGGGAGCCGAGCCCGAGATAAACTCCGCGGGTAGTCCCAACACGCGGTGCGTGGGGAGGGAGCCGCGGAACAAGAAGCGGCGTGTTGGCGGAGGGGCCCGAGCCCCCGACCCACCCGTTCATCGAGTAAAGCACTAGAACAGCAGCATCACTATTTCTAACCCGCTTCCTCAGCTTGGTTGGCACGGACTGTCCAGGACCGGGTTGTTATTAGAGGGGCTGGTGGTGTGCGAGGAGATCTCAACATGCCCTTCTGGCTGAGACCGCCCCAGCAGGGCCCTGGGGACAAGGGTTCCTTTGGCTCCCTCGAAAACGCTATTTCCTATAGGGCAGCTGCCAAATGGTTAAACTGGTATTAGTGGCTGACCACAATTGTTGGCTCGCTCAGGAAAAAAAGAGCTGTTATTTTAAGGCTGGAGCGGTAAGACTCAGAAACCACTGCTGTTATGGGCTGGGCATAACTGCCACCCTTCTTTTACGATAGCCAGAAGAAACAGTTGCTCTCTTTAAGGGATAGATAGCAAAAAAGAGCCTCCACCCTGGGCTGAGGTGCTGACAGGCGACAGGGCTTGCCAGATACTGCCCTGTGGAACCGCTTATGGCTATAACAGCATATGGTCACAGGTTGCCTTTGCCGGAAGAGATCAAAACAAAACGACTGATGAGACTTAGAGGAGTGCCAAGCTCCTGCTGACAGATCCACTGGGAAGAGTGTGGAATTTCACCCAGGTTTTTAGCCAAAGACTTGCCCGGATTTCTCCCTTAGGATAAAACTCATCTGGTCTACCAAGTGCCCATATCCAGTTGTTTTCCATGCGCAGAACCACCAAGGCTTATAGAGACCTACACCTGTGTCCTCGGGCTTCCCAAAGCATCCATGATAAAACCAGTCTTGCCAGCCTATCGCCCTATTTCTACCTTCTAAAACCAAAAGCATAAAACAAGGGGTTCATTCATAAATGTTAATGAGGCTACCCGAGGGACTGGATTCTGTAGCATCATCATAAAACAACACAAGCAACACTACTGCAGGATAATCTCTTTGTAGCTGACAAACATCCCCCTCACCTATTTTTAGGGATACTTTAAAGTGTTTCAAACTAGTTGAATAATTAAGAGGTTTTTTTTTCTTGGCTCTAAAATTACATAGTTTTGTGCTCTAAAACACTTTCTTCCTGAAACCACAGTCTCATCCTACAGAGCCCCAAGCTGGGAGCGTTACAAAGGTGAGAGACAGGCTTGCTTAGGACTGGCACCTGGCATCGAATGTGCAGTCCTGCTCATCATCTCCAGAGCATCCCTCCTGCTTCTCATAGGCCAAGGGAGATGTTCCCTAAGATGATTGTTCTAGGAAGGCCAGGAACGTTTTGACAGCTGGTCCAGGGTCAAAGGGGTTATTTTGGTAGCTGAAAGACAGCTGGGTTGAAGGTTTTGTCCTAGCACTCACAGTGGGGTTTTGAAAGCAGTGGAGGCCTGAGTGGCAAATGGGTGACCAAAACCACCACAGCAAAACCTTCGACTTGCCCCCAGGACTGCCTCTGATGAGAGAAGATCCCCAGCAATGCCCTCTTCCCTGTGCACTGCACCTGATCTCTGTGTCCAAGCACCTTTCTCCAGTGCACAATGAAAACAGCCTAGAAAGTTGGCTGAGGAAATCTGACCTGCTGCTGCAAGCTCTTCAAGTCTGGCAGTTATAAGGGTTTTGTTTGCTTGATTTGATATTATAGATTACCGTGTATTTATGATGTAAGAAGCATGAGAAGAAATCCCAAACTAAGAGAAATTTCAGGATGCCTGGCTCTTAGCACAGATGGCAGCAAGAACTGCAACAATGCCTGGAGAGACCAAAGTATAGTCCTCTACCTTCCCTTCAGAGTGTTCTGATCTGATCCCCACCGTGATTGCTACAGGTGAGGTTTATTTTGCAAACGTATGCAAGTTAAGCCACTGTCAGCCGTACCTGCATCCCACAGCAAGGACCCAAGCCAGGCAATATCTTCAACATAAGGATAGAGGCATAAAATTTGGTTCAACATCCCATAGTAAGCACACAGCTTCCAACACTTGCAGCAGCTTGTTGCTGAGAAGGTAGACCACAAAGTCCTGTCCCAGCTGGAGTGGCCAAACACTGAAGGCTTCTGTCCCATGTTGGTGCTGTCCAGGAAACTGCAGAGATGCAAACAGCACAGGCTACATCATTACCTGCCAAGGTGGTATAGCATCTCCTCTTCAACTAGAGATTATAGGAGGGAGAACTAGAACTGCCTGAGCTCTAGAATAAGTTCACCTATTCTTCAGCTGACAGCCAGGTCTTGTCTGGACACTAATGACAGCTTGGTGGGGTCATGCTCACAGCTCTGTCCTGCTCCAGTTGTGCCAGCTGGCTAGCAAAGTAAGGCCCACCATGTATTTAAGCTGTTTGGAAATCAGAAGTGCTGAAAAGGACCAGAACCGTAACTGGTCTTTGTGGGATGCCATGCAATGGGTGTAGTAAGGAAACTCACCACCTCTGATCGGCTCCACAGATCATCCAGACATTTTCACAACGTCCCTTGACTATCTCATTCCCATCAGTAGGACCATGAATACCTCAGAGAGATGTCAGAGGACAACTACTGTGTGTAACAGATCATTAGCCACGACCTTTAACAAGCTTCTCAGTCTGAATCCAGATTGCCTTGATGTAGAAAGTTGTCCTGACATTAACTTGTACTTGACCTCTTGCTAGTTTCGCTAGGCTTTTGCTCTGCCCTTGGGATGATTTCAGACAAGCAGTTGATTTGATGTCATGTCCTTACTGAGTTTGTCCAGTATTGGTCCAGGCACACTGTTGTTGTTGTGTGGGCTCTTTGGATCACAGGTGGCATCACCTACTAATTGCTAGGAAGAGGCTGGTATGAATTCACACATTGAAATTTAAAAGCATCTCAGTGAATTAGAAACATGTCAGTCACAGAACAATGACTGGGCCCCCCAATACAATGATACCCCCAAAATAAGCCACTGTGTCTGAAGGGTTTCCCAAACATACATGACCATTTCCAGGAGGAATAAACCAGTTACCTGGCTCTCATTTTTGAGGAGCAGCTTAGATACACAGTGCATTGCCAAAGTGGTTTCATTACTGAGGAACTTCTTGGGCTCAGATTTGGCAGCATCCCTGGGAGCAACAATGAAAGTTCTGCTTCGCAGCATGCACGCTTGGAGATGTGCTATTTCACACCATCAGCCTTTATTTCTCAGTGCTGATACCCGAGTTTCCACCTTTCTATCTGCCAGCTGATGCAGGTATCAGAAAAGCTTTGGGGACAGATAACTGAAGTATTGGGTACCAATACAGCACCAGCCCTTTTGCCCTTTACTCAGCTTTAGAAGAGACTGAGCCCATGACTGTGTGGCTAAATCAGGAGCACCCATGTTATGCATGCACACCGGGGAATCCATTCAAGGTAAGGGGTACAGGAGGCTGCTTGCTGCTTACAGGGTGAGGAAGTTCAGGAAATATTTCTGATAAATAATTGGTTCTATATATTAAATTCTATATATTCAGTTATATAACATATATATATTATTCTATAAGATGTATAATATATATTTGGTTCCATAACATTTAGTTCTATATATTCATTTCTAAATATTTGGCTCATTGGCACAGGCTGCCCAGAGAGGTTGTGGAGTCTCCTTCTCTGGAGACATTAAAAACCAATTTGGATTCGTTCCTGTGTGATTTAATTGAGGTGATCCTGCTCAGGCAGGGGGGTTGGACTGGATGATCTTCTGAGGTCCCTTCCAACTCCTGACGTTCTGTGACTCTGTGACTCTGTGATTTTACTGGGTATGCAACTCTGTTCCCGTGAAACATTTTTTCAAGCAACCTGGGCACCCAACACCAGCATGCTGAAGATGTTACTGGCAGAAACACCAGAGAGGGGGCTACCCACCTGTGTTGCGTGGGGTTAACTCCACAGCAGGTCTCAGCAGAAGGGTCCTTTCCACGAGCCACGTTCACAGCCTTTCCCAAGGTTGGGACCGCATCAGGCTTGGACGGTTCACAGCAGGTTCTCCAGCTCGGTGAACTGGTCCTAGCGCAGCCACAGCAATCCCAGCTCATCATCATATGTTCCTCACATCCCACCCTCAGCAAAGCCAGTTATTCCATTGTGGTCAGTAAGCTGCAGTTTAAGCAGTATAATTACAGCTGCATTTGGCGCTTCTACTTCTGTCTGGATCGAATCTCTTTGCAACCCTTACCCACTGGCAATATTCTCCAGTGAAGACTTGACCTGAATGAAAAGGCTGATATAAATACATCCGTGGGGTTCTGCCAGCAATTAGGAATAAGGGCGGGGGGGAATCGCTCCTAGGAATCTAACAAAGCCAGGAAACCTTTTTAAGCACAAGCAGCCTATCAGAGTGACAGAGTTGACATTTAAGGTTGGATGGACAATAGTGACATGAAAAGTGTTAAATGACCTGTTCATCTCAACAGCATATTCATTAGGAGAGTTAGGGGCTGTTTCAAAAGCCGTCAGTCTGGATCTAGCTTCTCCCATCCCTGACCCTCTGTGTTAACATGCAATAGAGACGAAGAGACTCAATTAACCCTTTTCTAACTAGTCAAAAGCTGTTAGCAGATGTTTGATTTACAAGAGCAGCTTTTTTTTTTTTTCTAATCAACAATTTGCCTTCAGTAAAGGTGAGGAGGATGACACCCTCCCAGGCTTACAACACATGGGATTGCCACGCATGGATTTTCTGATGCCCACTGCCTGAGGCTGAATTCCAAGACCTGTAACGATAGTAAAATATTTGTGATTGCTCACTGGGATCTTAGCCAGTGAGAATACTTCCTCTTTAACCCATGAAACAAAAAGTGTTATCTTAAATACGTGCTGAAAGTAGAAAATAAAATTAGCAATGGTGTTTAAGGAGCTTGCCAGCATGCACGTTCAGAGAGACAGAGGTTAATCTGATCCCAGTTCAACCCAATGTTCTGATAATTAAAATAATAGTCCAGATAAACAGGTGACACCCCCCCCAATCTCATAATGGGGTGGCACAGCCTGTTATCCCCTGTAGCTGTATCCCATTAAGCTGACACCTCGGCAGGAGTAGGATACACTCCCAGTTGCACACACAAAATTAATTATTGTCAAATGCACTTCATGGGGACTGAGGTGAGAAATACAAGTTAAAATAATTGACAGTCATATTAGGCAGCAGTTCAAAATCTCCTTGCAGTATAACCACAGGCAAGATAAACAGAAACACAGTTACCTTCACAGGTGGGCTCCCCCTGCATCTTGTCACGTTGTCCCCACTCCTCCTGGCTTTTCCCTTCCTTTGCCTCCCTTCTCCCCATCCTGTTTTTGCTTCCCTTCACACCTCGGCGCTGGCTCTTGCCCAGCACACACTGCCAGGCTGCCCAGGGGGTGGCAGGCAGGCAGTCTGCCCCTGCACACCTGCTCCAAGAGATTTGCCACCGCCAGTACAGCACCTCCTACGCTACCAGGCTCCTGGAAATTGCATGCCCCAGCATACTGCCTCCTTACATTCCCCGCTCGTCTCTGCTCCCTCATCTAACACACCCTTCCTGCTACAACACACTTTCTTCAGGCATCTCCTTCCACGCTCAGCTACCACGGGACCATCTGCTTCCACATATCTTCTTTTTAAAGAGGCACTGTCCCAAACCTTGTAAACCCTGAGTGACCTGGCATATGAGCAATGAGGAAAATTCAACTTCAGAAGGGCATTTCTGCTTCCTTTTTATATGCAAAGGGAGTTGATAAGAAATAAAAAAAACCCCAGCCATTATGTATCCACCTACCCCACCAAGCCAAACACTGGAAGTAGGAAGATGGGACAACTGGAAACAATCTCTGCAAGTTTCCCATAGCCCTCAGAGGAGAAGAAATCTAGATGTAATTTTAAAGGAGAAGATTGTAAGTGTTTTCCTTGCACTTTAATTGGCAAGTAATCAAGATCACATTCAATGCAACACAAGTTCTTGCAATCACGCTGTGACAGCAGACCAAGAAACTCTATTAGGAATCCAAAGCAATTACAACCCAACAGCAGTCCAGCAAAGGACAAGACATAAAGGGAGGTGTGACCCCACATTAGAGAGAAGCTGGTGATGGTATGGCTGAGGTGTACTTCAGACACCACTGAAGTGGCAGTAGCTGAAGCAATCAGACAGTGCCGGGACAAGCAAGCTGCCACGGGATATGTATTACACAATCCCGAAAAGTTGCTATAGCAAGAGTTGCTTTCAGATCATTAAATAACTTGTTTTCAAAACTGCAAATTCATCCCCCCCCCCAGCAAAACCTGCTCACAAGCCTATATCCTTTCCTCTTTGGCCATCCTGCCTCTGTCCACTCTTCACAGCAGGACTAGGACAGCACATGGCACATACAAGAAGATTCATTAAACCCACTCACATTCAAATGACCGAAAGAGGAGAATGTTCTGCAAGAAGCATCACAATGATGCTACACTATCTCACAACACATTTCTGAGTGAAGCTTTGGTCGTGGCTTGTAACTGTTAAAGAGGTGCCACTTAACTCCAGATGCCTGTGCCACTGCTGAGACGGGAAGCGACAGAGTCCTTGGCCAGAGAGAAGGAGAACAAGTGTGTGCTCCACAGGAGCTGTGAGCCAAGCACTCAGGGTCTTCCCTGCCTGGTCAAGCTGCCAGGGCGATCAGCCACCATGTGTTGTGCAGGCCAGCTGTTCCAGGCAGCATCTTCGGGAGGCTGAAGGTCTGGGTGTAAGAGAACAAGGAGAGCGCTGGGTGCTTCCAGCCTGGTGGGGAAATAAGATGCTATCACAACAGGGTTTTTAGAGGGGTTACATATCTGTTTGTCAGAAAAGACATAAATGATGTAGGACCTGCAAAGGTGGAGACTGAAGCAGGTTTTCTTGATCAGAGACCTGCACTACACTGCTGGCACATATGGTCTCCAAAACTGGCTGTAAAGTTAGGGAATAACTACATTGGCCACATGCATGTAGACTCCCAAAGAGGAAGGGAAAAATGCAAGTTGAAGTTGTAAGTATTTGCAAGTAAGTAGAGGAGATTATTTAATTGGTTGTAAAAAACAAACCACTGGGGTGACTCTGCACCAGATGATTCTTAGATTGCCTTCAAAGGGCTAGGTAGACCTTCAGTCAAAAAGGGACCAAGAAACACTGGCTCAGGAAAGCCCTTGAAGTTCCTTAAGGTTCCCCCACTCTTCCCATGACCTCTCTGTCCCTTATATATTTTTTCTTCTCACAAATCAAAAAATATCATTTCCTTTTTGGTATCAGTTTGGTGCTATCACTTCACCATAGCAACAGACGGCAAACTGCAGCTCAAACAACTGGAAGTTGCCTTGCTGCCTCAGGTAGGCTCTGCTGCGGCAGCAGGCTCGAGCGACTTGGAGAAATGATCCGTTGGGTAATTCTAGATTTAATTCCACCAAAAGAGAATATACACAGCAAACTAAATGCCACCAATTAAACTATCAAGAAGGCAGGAATATTTTCAATCATTGTACTTTGCATGCAGCTACACTGTAATCAACATATGATGGCAGCTCCTGTAGACACAATAAGCTCCTTCCAAAGTATCTACCTCGCGTTCTGGAGACACACATGGACCACAATGCTCACCAGGGCAGCTGGGTCCATCCCAGGCAGATCCCATGCATGCATCTCTGTGATGGCAGGAGCCAAACTGCAGGAGCTACCACAGCCTGAGGGTGAGATCTTACGAGACACCAAACGTCCAGGTCACTCCCAAGCAATGTCCAGCTGTGGGATGGATCTGAGCTAAGGCATTAGAGCATGAACTGAAACAGATAAGGTCCAATCCTGCTTCTGCACCGTGGAGGGGTTATGCTCATCAGGACAGCAGGAAGATACAGAAGTCAACAGGATAATGAAGCAACAAAGGAGAGGAAGGGAGTGTTGCAATGCATGGTTGGGACTTACACGAATATCTTTCCGTTACTGAAAAGCATAAGAGGGTCATAGACTGTGAGAAGGTACCAACTCAGGTTGCTGTCCTTGGTGATGTGGAAGGAACAATTTATTTGTAGGGGAAATTTCATAATAAAGGGTGTAGATTTCTGACAAGTGCTCCTGAATTCTTCTCAATTTACATGTGTTAAACATCTGCTTCGTTAACATATTTAATCCTCATTTTGCGTAGGATGTAGGAACATTACAATGAGTGAATAGCAAATCTATTTACAGTGAAATTGTTTTTTAAATTGCATAACTTACGTGCACACATATTCTTTATAGATACACACATATGTACACATGCATACATAATCACTTTACAGTTAAAGAAACATGAACTTCCCTCCCAAAAATGTGCAACTAAATTTTCTTTTAGGTTTGTTAACCCATTTCAAATTTAAAAGACATTGTCTACTGAGATCTGTGTGTGTATCACATACCTATCATCAAAGATTCCACTGCAGTTGATTAACTTTTTTTTTAATTACAACTTCTCATATCAAGATAAAGGTGTTTGATAAAATTCTCCCAAAATGCCTCAGCTTTGTGTTTTTCCCCAACTAAAAGTAGGCACCTTCCAAAGAAAAATGGCTTCAAACACAAAGGAAAGAAAAAGATACTGAAAAGATTAAAACAAAATAAAAATCACACTCCACCTGCCCAGCTTCCTCTCCTATATCATCAGAGACTGCACGTTTTCAGGGGACCACCAGCAGCCCGGCATACCCAGCATTTAAGAAAATCCAAATAGCAAGGACTCTGCACAGCCTTTGCTCTTCTTTCATTTATAAACTAATGTCCAGATCCTGACCTCCAGTTAAAAAATCCTTCTCAATTCACTGGAATTTCATGGATGAAATTCAGGAGATTATTTAATTTTGTGTTGCATGACTATAATTAGCCCGTAGTATATTTGTTGGTGGGAAATGGGGTTTTTCCCACCACCACATAAACTGCCAATATAAAAATTCAGTGCCTAAACGTGTTTTTCACAATCCCGTTTTCCAGGAGGGAAGAAGAAAATAGAAAAAAGTGTGATTATATGGAAATGACAAAGTTATTTGTTCTCACTGTGAACATGGTAACTGTGGTCTCTGGGTTGTCTCGTGCTCTTGCCATCTTTCCATCAGCTTGTTTGTTTTCCATGTGGCTGCTTGTATATATACAATTGTTTCTGGTTATCATATGCTGAACATGATTGTTACGTGCTCAGATTTATTCCCAGCATGAAAATTATTTGAAAACGCGTGGAATGAGGGGGAGAAACACAACCATCATTTGAGGAACTCACACAGTAGACTGCTCAAGAGCTTCATTCCAGATTTGCCTTCCCTGCCAAGAAAAGGCATTGTTACAGTGACAGCCAAGAGGCGTGTGTTACAACAGGAAAATCATATGGGATGCAAAATTAAAATCTCAATCACAGGTGAAAAATCAAGGCAGCAGAGAGTGCATATACAGCACTGCTCTTTTCTCCTTGCCTCCCAGAAAAAGTTGCACATGCCTTGTCCCCGCTGCGGTGGTGCTGTAATAGGCAATGCCTGGAGCAGGGTAGCTAAGCACCCTCTAAGCACCACATCCTTCCCCAGCACGGTGTAGCTGGTGTCAGGCTCTGCTTAGATCAGAAGACCAGTGACTCCAGTCACCATCTGGCTTTACTGCACCCAGACCTGCCTGTGCTCCACCAGCCTGGGTCTCTGGTCCTGTCAAGTCTGCAACTCTTGAGCAGCTCTTGTCCACCTGACCAACTGTCACCACTCAGAAGCACCTCCTTCTGGATCTGCAGCAGGAGGTGCTTCTGAGTGGGGTCAACTCCTCCTGCTGCAGATGCAGCAGCAGGAGTTGACCCCCTGCACTAACGGTTCTTTCCAACTCCAAGCTCACAGAAGATCTCCTATGCCAGCACTGCTGGACCTACAACAGGTCCTACCAGTCAATCCCATTAAAGGAAGAGTGCAATTTTCTGATGCCACAAGCCAGTGTGCCACACTGGCAGTATTTTGCAGCATGGTTCGAGTGCCAACTTGACTTGTATGCCTTGTTACGGTGGGGGACTAACACCTACACTCAGCTGAGGATCTGGATCACGCTCAATGACAATTTGAGGACAAACTTGTCCAGCCTATGCAGACCCAGGTAGAAATCAGGTGTGATTTCTCCCCACAGACACCACTGTATTTCTGAATGGCAGATCATGCTCCTCAGCTTCCTCTGCTCCCAGCTACTCAGTGTTCCTCCCTGTTGTAGTAATCCCGGCCAACAATGCTCAGTACTACTTACCCTCTTTGGATAATCACACCCTTACAGTACCTCTTGCAGCCTAATGTTTTACAATGAAATCTGAGAAGGTCTGAATAATCCTAATAGCAGATCAGCAGCAGCACTCGCACAATTATTTATATAAAAGGTAAGTGTGCTCCTACCAGCTCTCCATTTAAATTTATAGTGATTGGTTCCATACAGTAACACGGTAAATGAAAAAAATCCCCCAGCCTTCATTTAAGAGGTTTATAGTAAATAACAAATGCCGAGGGCTGTGTGTTGGCCCCCAGTCTGTCAGCTCTCTGTGCAGGAAGGGGATTCAGGCTCCCTTTCCTAGGCACGCATAAAATGCCGGGTGATATACGGCTCTGCTCTGCGAGGAAGCGCGCCTGCACTGCACTGAGAGCCAGAGGAACTCGGGCTGCTGGTCCTAATGAAACCTTCTCCTCAGATCTGGGATGGAAGGGCCAAGGCAGAAACCACCCATGCTCTCCTGCAGCCCACCTTCCCAGTATACTCCAGTACCTTCTTGGGGTTCAGTGACGTACCCTTTCCCAAGTACAAGGCAGTGTGGAGTTGAATCCCTCATTAATGCAATATGCAGCGCCCTTACCGTATTGAACAAAGACTGGCAACTCTGTCACATGCAGTGAATATTGTCTGAATTATTTTTTCCACAAGGAGCATAGTCCTTGAGATGGTTTTAAACTATCTCCACAGTCTAAAGGCCACTCTCTTGTTCTGAGTTTAGACTGCAGGGAAGATAGGTCTTCGCTCATGAGATTTTAATTTCAGTAGCTACACAAGCAACTTCAGAACACACACCTCGGGTACAGTCCTGATCTTACTGAAGTCAAAGGTCAAGATCCTGTGCAAGTTAATGGGAAGGAAGGTGTGATTCTGCTGCACAAAGCCAAGCATCTGGGGGATGCTCAGCCTTAACCTGCTGCAAAGTTCATTGCTCCTGCGTGAAAACACTGAGATGCCTGCTCCTCCATGGTCATGCTAGCTAAAGTCACCCTGGCCACCTCGGGTCCTCTCACCACGAGGCCCCACTCCACAGCCTTAGGGGGAAGAAGGACCAGTACAAGCCAACCTGTCCCCAGGTCACTGCATATGCAGGCAGCTTTGGTGGTACCGATCAGTGAGAGCCACCCACAGCTGCTTCCCCCCAGACCAGTTCTGAGAAGGGTCCAGCAGCTGAGTTGGTCAGCACAAGCTCCAGAGAAGTCTCCATCACCTTTACATTCCCAATATCACCTCTACATTGCCTGCATCACCTTTGTGTTGCCCAGACCTCCCTCCCTCACCATGAACCTGCCAATTCTGCTCCTGGTAAGGAAGGGAGTTTGTCACATCTTCATCAAGCTGTTTCTCCAACAGCACTCAACAGCCTTGTACTGTCATGGTATCTTGACCAAAGGCATTTCCAAGTGGTCTTCACCACCCAGACTGGCCACAACTTCTGGGTGGGATGTCTTGGAAACTGCCCCTACATAGAGTCTGGCCATTAGGACCTGCTTGGCAGAGCCCCCAGCCCACATGGGAGCTCAGGAACAGGTCAGCAGATGGTGGGATCAGCCAAGGAGAACTTACTCATTGTCATTAGAGAAGACAATTCTCTTCCCCAAGACATCCTGTGCTGTCACATGTGGGCCAAGGACAGACTCAGCAACAAGGAGGCAGAGATGAGTTGAAGAATCTGCAACTACTGGCTGGGAGAGGGAACCAGCATATCTGAACCCAGGAAGCTCATTTTTCCCACTAGTTTAACAACTGTCTCAGCTCCCAAACCACTTATTTTTTTCTGAAGCTTCTTCAGACTGTGGCAGGTCAGCAGAGATACTGGCCTCTCCTTCCTCCATCGTATCCCTGAAGTGGCCAAGAGCCACCATCCACCCAGGGGTCACTCTCTCCAGAGCCGCAGGGTTACTGGAGCACCCCCAGGCTCTGCTGCAGCCCTACCCTGACGGCTGGAGCAGGCTGAGATGCTGCCGCATTGGTGTGGGGTGAATCATTCCAGCCAAAAGTATGCACCCTAACAAAGAGGAAGGAGTGTTCCCTGTTTTCTCTTCATGTTCCTCCCCATCTGTTTCCTCCTTGAAATAAATAAACAAACGAGCACATTGCTGGCTGAGCCTTGACCCTAGACATCCCACAGTACTCGCAGATCCCTTCTGCTCCTTGGAGAGGCTCATCTCCCCAGGACTGTCAGGCACAACACACTGTGACCTGCCTCCCTAACCCTGCTGCAGCTTTTCTCTCTGCACACCCACATAGATGATATTATCTGTCTCCTAATTTGTGAGGATTTCGCAGCAAGAAATTAGTGCCGGTGTTTTGACGAAGCAGGGGGAGAAACTCACCAGCTGTGCAACACCCAGGGACAGATCTCAGCTCCTGATGTAGCCAGCCGTGGCTGGTGTCTATCTGATGACCACTTCACTAATGCTTTTCAAGACTCACCCCATACTTAGAGAAATTCTCCCTTCCCAACAAGAAAAAACAAGGCAGAAGTGGCTGGTTTGCATCTCTCAAGGCATTCTGGGGGAGACAGTGGTGAATCCGAGTGCAGGAAGGGGTCTGCAAAACCACACTTGTAAATCCCTCGGGGGAGAAGTTGTCCCCCCTCCCCCTGCCTGCAGGATCTCTAGTGTCAGGGGCTTTACACTCCAGTGCCATGCTCCCAGTGTGCCTTGCACATCTGCTGAACTAAGGTAAAACCGGACACTGCAGAGCTGTGATTTATATCGCCAGGGTAAGGCGCTGCTGGAGAGGTCCCTCCCTGCCGCAGGAGCCGTACGCGCTCATATTCTCCCCTCGCACATCCTGCCCTTGCAGTCGCTGCACAGTTGCAGAGGGGAAAAGCCTGTTGTGAGAGTGTCACTGCTCCACCATCTTTTGTGGGGTCCAGAAATCCCAAGGTGTGTGGCAGCTGTGCCACCCCGCAGAGGCACCAGGCTTCCCCGCTGCAGTCCCTGCCGCATGGTACCCCAAAGCTCAGGGCTTTGGAGCAGCATCGGCAGCTTCACCTTTCTTGAAAGGCCCCGCCAGAGCTGGCCGTCTAGCTTGGCCACAAGAAGAGTTAACTCTGGGGAAGAAGGCAGATGAATAAAAGGCTTTTCCTTTCTCAGTTTGACAGGCAACAGGTCACACACACGCTTGCAGACAGATCCCAAAGCCTGTCTCTACTCTCACATTTCCTCTCTTCCTTTCCCTGACGCTTTCCTGACACATCTTCTTGTGCACTTTGCTCAGCTTTCGAAGTAACACTCCTCCCTGCTTGTTCTCCTTCCCACTCCTTGTCACTGGAGTCCTGCTGCTGTCATCACACTCCCATCAGACTTCTCCTTTCAACTGTGCGTTTCCACGCTGTCTCTCCCAACTGTCACATACACTTCTGGTTCAAACATCTGTTCCTCCCCCTCCCAGGGTAGTTACTCCAAAAACATGCTGCTTTCTGTCTCAATGGCATGAAGGATAGATTTGGTTGTGCATGTGGCGCTACACAACCATCCATACTGCTGAGTGAAAGGTTCCTCTCTGTGACGTGGTCCCATCAATTCCCAGTGCTACAGGTTCTGTCCATCCTTACTCTGCCAGGACCGAGAGTGCAAAGCCTGTTTCCTGCATCCTTCAGAGCAGCAGCTCAGGGCTGGCAGGCTCTGCTGCACAGGGAAGCCAAGGAGGGGGATCCTTGCTGCCCTGCACAGGAGGAAGCTCTGCCCGATGGCCTCAAAGGGCTTATGCTGCAGCACGGTGAGACTTGGGCCGGTGCTGAAAGCAGGTGAAGGGGTTGGGGTTCAACCAGACCCAGCAAGATGTTCTGCCCAGTCGAGGGGCGTCTCAAGGCTCCATGGCAGAGTGTGTTTCCAGGCCCCTGCAGCAGGCCCTGCACACCCAGCTCTGCAACAGCCCACAGACTGCCCAGCCCCACCGATGCCAGGGGGAGTCAGGGAACAATCAGAGTGGGAAGAACAACAGGTCTTCTGTCCCCAAGCCCTGGCTGGACACAGTGTGCCTCAGAAGCATTACTTTGTCCCTGTACTTGGGCAGACAGAAACCAAAAATCTTGTCCTGAGTAAAAACTCAGAGTAGAAAGTGACATTGCTGTCCTTGGGTTCTTCTTTCTCCAAAGCATTCGATGCCACACAGCAGAGGCAGCAGCTAGAGCTGTGAGGGCTCTCTGACCACACTTCAACTAGTGACTCTCTGCTTCTAGGCAGAAGAAGGACTGCAGTTCCATCCCCCATCATGCCAACAATGAATGGTTCCTTGGACACCCCAGCCATCCCCATAGACAAGGTACCAGTTGCCAGCATGTTCTCATTCACCAGATGCACCACGAGCCCAAGGCTGCTCCACATCCATGGCAAACAGCACAGCTGGCCACCAACCTCATTTGTGTTAACTCAAGAAGCAGTTGGTTCCTCTATTGAGAGTCCTTTCTTTGCTAGGGAAAATTGGTCTTTGATGGCCTTCAGGCACATCCCCAAGCCAGTCATCAGAACTTGAGAATAAGGTTCAGAGGGGTTTTGTTACTGGTAGTAAGTCCTGCCCATAGCTGCAACCCCAGTGAAGAAACTGAAGTCTAGTTTCTTTCCTATTCCCTTTTCAGCTGCTTTTAGGTTTCTCAAGCAGATTCCTATTCAGGGTGAAATGTTCAGTGCTTGGTCTCAGCTCAGAGATGATTTCTTTTATTTCCCCCTGCAGGAACTGTGAGCAAAATACTAAATGCAGTAGATTTGGAGTTTGGGGAGTGTGAGCAATCAGATATTTCCCCCTCGTTCCCTCTGATACCATATGTTCCAATTGGAAATTTTGCACTTGCATACTGGTAACTCGTAAATGGTGGAGATGATAGACTTCAAATGTTCTCATTGAGAGGCAGAAAACAAACCCAGATTTAACAAAATAATTGGTTCAATACTGTTAAGATGAGTTTAAAGAATTCTGATAATGCTTTTCCCTTCCCCAGTGTCCCAGGAGGAACAAGTACACATGTTTTATTTTAATCTATGTGCTATAATTTTAAGGATAGCTGACACAAGGTGGTCTTTGTTAAGATGTATCTATTTGCTTTGAAATCCAAAGAAGTTCAGCTCTTACAGGCTGTCAGAAATCACAGACAGTTCCTATTATTCAAGGAACTTCTGAGCTCCCCTGTCAAAACCATCAGAAGCCTGTAAGCCGAACAGCTCCCATTCAATGCATCTTTGTGCCCATTTGCTCATCTAGGGTGGGATTGCTTGGAGTTTCATTCCCCTCAACCCCAAATTCACTTAAAACACAAGGCAGAGAAATGCAGTATTCCTGTGATGGCATGTCTGGAAAGCCAGCCTTCCAGCAGCAAAGGCACCCTTGTCCCCAACCACAATGTAAGCTAGGTCACATCACTGTCACACACTTGGGTTTTTTACTTCAAAGTGAGCCCTACAAACCCCATGCACACATTGGGTAACCTATTCGTGCTCTACATAAGTTATAAGACACAGTCAATGAACTTTCAGCACAGGTACTTTCTGATCATGATCAAATTCCCGCATGCACCTAGAGGGTTACATACATTATCTCTTCCAGGGCAGGTTTACTAAGGGAATGTAGAGAGGCAGTATCCCTATTACCACTGCATGGCACAGAGGTCCTGGTTTATGTAGCCAGGAAGTTATTGGTCAGCTGCCCACCCCACCTTGCTTCCCTTGCTCCATCCACAGTGCTGTTTACACTCAGGACAGTCGCTACTGGCAGCTCCGGTGTACTGACCAACTCAGGCAGCAGACCCCTACCAAAACAGACTAGCACATCAGCCACAATAAAACCACATACAAAGTCACCCTGTTTGGGCAAGGAAGTCCCGTGACCTGGAACTCACCAAACACAAAGGCTGGCAGACGGTCGAGGAAGCAGACGCTGGCTCTCTCCCAATCCCTCTGCCCAGAGTGACCCAGCAGCCACCTGGAACACAGCAAGAGATGAAACCTCACCAGCAAGCAGCTCCCAGCCCATTCTCTGCCTCCACAGCATCTGGCAAAAGCCAGTTTCATGTCTAGAACTCCCAAGCACTTTGATCTCTCAGATAGTCATGTACCTTAATGATTCATGATTGTTACCCAAGTCCCACCTGCAAGCAAAGGCAGCCTCCGCACCAGCCTGCTAACGCGATGGGATAGCTGAAGGCTCACTTCCCCAGCCTCCTGGGAGCTACTTCGTTACACCAGCCTCACAGTGTGGTGATTCTGTTAAGTGCTATGGAATTAATCTTGATTTATGCCAGTGGGAGGGAGAGAATAATCGAGTCCTGTGTCCTCACCTTCTGAGCTTCTAGCACTGCTCTGATCTTCGTACTTTGAAGTGCTTCATTCCAGTCAGGTTGGTAGAATTACTTGGCTTCTGCATCCTTAAGCTCCGGTCATTCGTTGCTTTTAATTCCTTGCAGCAGCTTCTGGAAAGGTGGTTTTTTTTTTCCCCTCCACTCCCCACAATAAATGAGTTTGTCACTTGAAATATACTGCCAATGTGTTACATGTCCCACAGTGTTTGTGGTTATATCAGAAGTGTTTGTTTATAGCACCATAATTCAGCAATATCTTGATTACAGGAGAGATGGTGTTGTAACTCACTGTGGCTAGAGAGAATATTATTTTTCTTTTCCTTTAATATAAAATGTTGATTTTCAGTCAATACACCGAAAGAAAAAAGTGCAGTTGTTGCCCTAGTAACCAGCTGCCTTGTAAACCATAAGATGTTAGGAGCACAAGGTGTTAATTGTTCCAAGTGCTGCTCATGGTCAGGGATAAAAGCTAGAATGGGAGAGATCATGAGAAACATCTGGGAAGACAAAGTCAGCTGGTCTATGCTTGGAGAAAGCCTCCACAAAAGCAAGTGGAGAGACAAGGTGAGGAGAAGTAACGCTGCTACCAGAGGAGCTGTGTGATCTGAATTGTGGCCACCTGTGAAAGCATCCCTGGGTGAAGCATCTGAGAGTACAACACACTTGTAGGAGCCGGGCAGGTTTTATCAGACAGGCTCAGAGTTCAGCACCTCCACTGTCAGATGCAGCAGCCTTTCCTGTTGCTTGTTGCCTCCTCCTGATCAGACCCATCTCCATTTCCCCTTCTGCTCTGCTCCAGGAGGCTCCTTCCCACAGGCTATTCAGCATGAACTAGGAGGCCTGTCCTGCAGAAGGTGCCACCACCCCTCTGCAGTTTCCTCCACCACAGCAGGCAGGGATGGAGCCACATACCTACCTGTGTTGTGACACATCTTCGTTGCCCACGCTTTCGGGCTCCTCGCACAGCACATCACACAACATCTCCCTGGCTGCTCCCACTCTGGGCCCGTCCCAGCCGTGCTGCCTGCTAAGAAGTGGGAGCAGTTGATTGCCCAGAGGACAGTCTGAAGTCCACTAAGCATCCCTGTTTCTGCCCCATCCTCCTCCAAGGCAAAGCCTCTCAACTCTATGAGGCTGCACGCCAGGGCTGGAAAGCAGCACCAGAAGGGCTCCTTCTGCAAGAGGCCTCTAAGGGAGAAAGACTGCAGCAAGGCTTTTCTCCCATGCCTCTCCTCTCCCTAAGATGAAAGCAAGCTGGTGAGACAGCAGCCTCATGCTCTGCAGCATCTGCCACCTCTCCCTTCCCTCCCCCTGCTCCCAGCCCCTGCAAACTGGAGAGCAAACACAAATGCTGCCAGATTCGGAGGAAAGTTTTCTACTTTAGCGCTTTTTAGCCGTTTACCTGTTCCGGACGCCCGCTGAACCTGCCAGTATCTGCATTCCCTTAGGAAATGAAGGCAAGGAGCAGAGAAAAAAAGCAGCATATTTATAAGCTAAACCCCTCCCAGGGGCAGAGTTATGCTAATCAGGGAGCCTCTGTCCCAGCATGGTACATGGATTACATATACACGATAGTAACATATGGAGAGGAAGGCTCATGGTCAGCAAGCCGCTCTTCTCCCCGACACACGTGGCTGGAGGGGTTCATGCCATGCATTAGCTACTCAAGGACAGAGGAGCAAGATGAAGCTCCTACTTTGACCTAAAAAGTATGGACAGCAGCCTTGGTGCCCTCTGTGGGGTTTAGTTCGCAGGGATATATTCCTGATGCCTCATTAACTTCTGCAGAGGATTTTCCCCGTTGTTTTTGTTTACTGATTCTTGGCATTTGTACCTGGCAATAAAGACAGATATTGCAGTGAGCCACACCACAAAGCCCTGTATGCAATCTAATGGTGCTTCATCACACTGGTGATGAAGACTGCATCTAGCCACACAACCTTCATAAAAATAGAGGTTTATTTTCTTTCTCTTGCTCCTCCCTGTACAGTCACCTGTGATAGTGGAGCCTTCTCCACCTCAGCACAGCACAGTAGGTTTCTGGTTGGGGCTGGGATTTCTGCCATGCCTCCTTTACAGTAAGAAAACACAGTTTGAGTGAATAAAGCTGAGAAACTGTGAATTTTCCCAAGTAAGTGGAGAGTGCCTGGGCAGCACTTCACATAGCAGAGCAGCATTTAAACTGTGGGTAAGACTGAAAAATAAAGATGAATGAGTTTTGTTGGGTAATTAGATAATAAAATGGGAGGCTCTGGAGTTTATCCTGGGAATCTAATCCAGTATTTGTGGCTGGTTAGCCTGCTCCTTCTCCTACTGCTAGTAGCACCTTTGTAATCTAGCCAGGAGATCTGCTTTCCCACAGAGTCCAAAGACAAACGTGTTTGGGTAGCACAGCCCATGTACCAGCACAGGATGAGTCCTGTGCTCTGTCAGTCTTCCAGCACCCAGCTTTGCTCCCCACATGCAAGGCAGGGCTGCAGCAGGGTGCTGAGGAAGTTGAGGGGGTCATGCCTGCTGCTACAGCAGTACTTGTACCCCTATCCATCACAAAGCCCATCCGGGGTGGGGGTGGGTGAGGGGTGTTGCAGGAGGTTCTGTGCTTGGTAGGACCACAGGTTGTCTTGGAGCCAGCAACCTGACTGATAGCTTGGGGGCTTCACCCAGCTCACCTGGGCACAGTGCAAGTCATGGTCTGGGTGAAGGTGAGGGACACCTCTGCTCAGCACCCACCGGGGTAAAGCTGCTGCAGGCTCAGAGATAGGTTTGACCAGAGCTGTCTGCCATGTGTACCTCATCCTCGTGCATGCCTCATCCTCCTGTGTACCTCATCAGGCCAGTAGATACTAAGGTGGCTAGGTAGATGGTGGTGTCAAAGGGTGGAAAGGGCAGTGCAGACAATCTGAAAGGAAAACAGATCTTGGTTTTGCTCTCTGGATGCTTCCGTACATTTCAGCTTTCCAATTGCTGCAGAACTGAAAAGCAAAGCAGAGGCAAGTTCTCTTTGACTTGGGAAATCCTTTAAAAATAAAGCAAACCCTTTTTGAAAGGCAGACTTTGTCAGCTGCCCTATTTTTAGGATTGACTCCTACAGGTCCTTCCTTCAATGATAGCAGTTTTGCCTGAGCGATGACTAGGGACTGCAGGATTTAGGCTTTTAATAAAGCAATTGTGTAATTAAAAATAAATGGGTCTCTAGTGTCACTATTTAAAAAAAAAAGAAAACTTAGATCAAATAAGGCATTTCTTTCTTTTTGGTTTAGTCTGCTTGGATCATGCAGAGCTTTAATGACGCAGTCACAAATGTTGTATTTAAAAGGCCTCTTAGTTGCTGAGAGGAGCCCCAGGAGAGGGCTATTAACTGGCCAAATTAGGCTATTTATTTTTGTGAGTTTTGCAAGTTTGAAAAAGAGAGGCACATTTTCACTTAGGAGAGTGATATTTCAAATAGGTCACAGGAAACTCTGGCAGGCGGGGAGCAAAGCAGAGCGTCAGTAGGAAAACATTAACCAGAGACATTTTGCAAGTGCAAGTCGACTTTTGGGTTCCTAATGGCTTCTGAAGTCCATTCAGAAAATCTTTCGGTGGGTGTAAAATAGGGGGCAAGTCACTGCAGCTGCGCAGGAGCCCCAGCCTCGTCTTGAAAGCCTTTAGAACGGCAGAGCTGTGCCTGCCAGCGCTGCTGCAGGAGAGCCTGGTGCCACCAGCGCAGCCGACACCTCAGCGGTGCGGGTCTGAGGGAGGTGGGCTCTGTCCGTGGGCCAGGAGATAGCTGGCACTTGCACAGATGGATGGTTAGCCCTAAGATCTCACCACACCTTTCCCTCCTCCAGCTTTGACTTTGATTCTTTGTTTGAATGATTTCTATCCCTCTCTCACAGCAACTCAGGAGGAGCAGGATGCCACTGAAGCCTGCAGAGCAAGTTGAGTGCATGCCTTGAGCATCAGGACCAACACTTTCCACATGTGTGAGGCTGGTTGGGAGAGGTCCCTCCATGCCTCTCCAAGAGACGTGGACGTGCTCACCAATGGTAGACCATTTCCTCCTCCCCACATTGACAGACAGAATCGTTTAACTTAAAGCTCACTCAGGAACAATTCATGTGAGTTTACTTTGAAGGACTGGCCTGTCTCCAGGTGACTTCAGCAGTCCAAGATGAAATTGCTCAGGAGCTAAAGAAGCCTCTGGGGCAACATTGGGCTGTTGCTGGGTCCTGTTCCTGCTCCAGGTGCTGCCACACAAGCGATAAGAACACCGCTGCACTGACGTGTGATAGAAAGGCTTTGCAGGATCAGGATGAGAAAATAAATTGGATAATTAGGTAATAAAAAGCAGCATTCCTAGAGTGTGACGTCTACTGGGTTCTTCTTTACGGACTGTAAATCCACCAGCCATACAAGCCATAAACCAAAACCAAAGTTAAAGAAATGTAACCACACATTGATTAGAATGATTGTTCTTCCTCAAGTATTTTTTCCTATATAAACCTGTTAACTGGGGACTCTGAGGAGTGGTACATCTGGGACTGGGACTGTCACATCACTGCTTTGGTCAGTGATTAACACATCTCCTTCAAAACAGTTCTCAGTGGCTGTGGCGGGCTGGGTGGTCAGGACCACGCTCTCCTCCAGCTGTGTAACTGTGGAGCTCTGCCCCAGCATTCCCATGGGACTGCAAGTTCTTACAGCGCAGATGAACCAGCGTCTCGGTGATCGGAATGAGGGTGCTGAAAGGGAAATATGGATCACACAACCTTACCAAAAACAATGCACGAGACATCAAACAGACCTGACCCCAGCTTTACTCTTCCCTTAGTTGTACTGTCCTACCAATATAAAATAAAATACCCCTGCCACCCCACCCAAAACCCATCCAAAACCAGGGGGGACTCCTGGCACGGTGAGGCCATGGGCTGGACAGTGAACAGCACGGTACGCTCAGCAGGAGCAAAGCAGGGGTAGAGAGAGTCCCTCTAGCCCCACCACAGAATAAAGCCCTGCTCTGACCCGTGTCACTGGGAGCGTGTGACAGGACAGGCGTTAAAGCACACACTGTTTTGCTTGTCCGTTTGGTATGAAAGGAGCTATAAATACTGTGGTAGTTGTCTCCAGGAACCCAGGACAACCTCTGCCCTGACTCACAACCACACACTGTCCCTTTGGACTTTACTGAAGCTGTTCAGGTTGCAAGTCACCGGCTCAGCTGGCTCAACTGTCTGCTATTCCTGTTCCAAACACCCTGGTGCTAGCAGCCCTTTCCAAGGAGTCGTGGAGGCCGGTTCTGTCTCAGACAAACCAGCTGAAGCTCCAGTTTCACTCATTGCCCAGTTGTATAGTGCTGGACCTTGCATCTGCTCCAGTGTGGGAATGCCTCCAGATCTACTCTGCTGTTAGCTTAGCCCGGCAATATTTGTTTAGCAGATAAAACTTCGATGATGCTTCTGTAGAAATAGTTTGCAATATAGTAACAAGGCCATAATATCAGTCAAAAGCATTTTTCATGTGCTTGCAAAGGTTTGGCATAATGAAAGCAGCAGATGCCAAAGGTCAATGCAAATTGAGTCCTTATAAGAAGTTAACCATTAGAGAAAGAAAAGGATGATCTGGGGGTTCTGTCAGCCACTCTTTCCTCCAGGACTTTGTAGCTCACAGCATGCTGCATTTAATACATGTAAGGTTACCGCTTAAGACAACTAAATATGGGTCAAAGTCCATCAACAAACAAAGAAATAATTCATCCTTTTCTTATGTATGGGGGCAAACCACACCACAGCACAGTCCCAGAACAAATAAGTGTTTCTTCATCAATGAACCTCCGTGAACACCCACGCCTGGCTGAAACGGGGTTTTCAGGAAGACCTGCAGGGATTTGGGTCACTTCTACTTTCCCTAAACCACCAGAATCCCACCAGGGCACCTCATCCCACCATTCCCCTCCCAGGCAGGGCCACAGGCAGTAGCCCTTGGCCAACACCAGTCAGAAAATGGCCTGTCTTGGGCCCACTGCCATGCCAGGGGGTAAGGGTTGTCTTCTCCAGCAGCTGAGTTGCCTTTCCCGGTGAAGGGCAACAAAGATGTCCCTCGTGGTGGTGGGGGGCTGGCTGTGCCCACTGCATAAACCTCTCCTTGGCCTGTTTTCTTTTTGTCTCTGTTTCCCCATTCAGGAAAAAGCTTCTGTCACAACAGCTGCTGATTCATTTTCTGACTTGGTGCCGAGCGTGCCAGACATAACATTCGCTTGCTGCCAAAGTGGTAAAAACAATGACTTACCAGCTCATTTTTCTTCGTTTGATTATGTTTGGAGGGGGGGAGGAAAGAAAGAAGGTTTAATTAAAATTAAATAAGGAGGCAAATAAATCCACTGAGATGCAAAGAGCAATGCTCTGCAAGGCAGGAGAGCGGAGAGCACCTGAGGTGATGCAGGAATACCCACCTCCAAACAAAGAAAAATAAAGGGGGGGTGGTCAGCAGTGAGAGACTCTGTGGTTGCTTGCTGCCCTTCACCAACTTCTTCTTCTCTCTACATTTTCCACCTTTCAGGTGTCAACAGCTTCCAGTAACTTTCAGATCTGACACAATACCTTCCAGACTGAATGGAGAGAAGCCACCTGAAGATGACTCTGATGAGGGCAGAAGGGTATACTGGTCTTTCATCCTTCACACTTTTCTTTGCCAACCTCTTCCTGGCAGAAGGAGTCCCACTATCAACATTTATTTGCTTCATGAAATGCAGACTATTTGCCCAATAGGTAGAATCCACGTCCAACACACAGTTTGGAGGTGCTGAGGACAGCGATGGTTAGACTAAGACTTTGGCTTGCCTGTTAAGAGACAAAAGGGCTAGGTCTGGACCTGATGAGTGAAGTCTGACCTGTCAGACTCTCCAATATTTTTCTCAGCATTTGACAGGGTGCTTTGGACACATGGGAATTAAGCTGATCCATGTTCCCTGACCTCAGTCGCATGCCACAGGTTGTATTTAGAAATAGCTCACTGGGTCACTAACTCTCACGGCAAACATCCAAGTGAAGCTTAGATGCCAAGAAAACAATGGCACATGTAGCTAGACCATGCAATTGTCCTACTGATGTTTAGCAACAAATTAATTTCCTAACAGACTGGCCCATCTGCAACCAACACAGTGGAAACAGCACCCTGGCCCAGTTCTACTAGCCAAAATAGATGGAGAATATATATATATATATATATATATATATGAAACTCATATTTAAGTTCTCTCCTCTTTCTGTTAGGAGTCAGAGTAAACCATAGCACAGTGAAATGCTGATCCCCCACCTGAAGGCTTTGGCTATGCTGTTTTCAGATAGCACCCAAAGCAAGCTGCTGTCCTCCTCTCCAAATGATTTGTTCTCATGGAGTTTGTTTCAGTTCTTGTTTGGACAGGAAGGGGAATCAATCAGAAGAGTCATGGTTACCAGCACCAGGGTGAGGACCAGCTGTGGAAGAAGCATTCACAACCGTTATGCAGAGACTACCGTTACCGTCAATCCGGTGGTGAAGAAGAGGCTAACTCATTCAGAGCACTGCAGGTACAGGAGAGATTTTAAGGCCATTGAAGAAAGGTTGTTCCACAGTGGGTAACTGTGTGATGAGATAATATGATTCAAACCAAGGATTCATCAAGGACTACTTATCTAATGCCCAGCAGCCACTCCAAACACATGAGGAGGAAAAGCCTTACCTTTCTACTTAGGCAGCTCTTGTGTTCTTTGCTTTGAGTGATTGTTTGCTCTCTTTACTTGAGGGGAATACAAAGAATGGCTATTTGGGAATGCAAAACCCAGGATCAAGAAGTCATTCTTGTTCACCAGAGAAAACTGGTGAACCTTTCAAGCAAGAATGCAATATTTTCAAGAATACCAAATGAGATACCTTGTTACCACTGACCAGACACTGAAAAAGCTGTCCACCTTCTTGGGGTATTTTTGGAAATCTACTTAATTATGTCAACTTTACTCAGAACCTGGAGGAAATATTTTCACCATAATTACCTTCACAGTAAAGGGAAGAAGGGATTTAAGAGATCTCTTATATTCTCCACTCTTCTCTTTGCTACACCACTAAACTACGTTTTGCTTGACCTGATCTACCCTCATCATTTCACGAGTGCTTGTACACACTGGATGACATCATTGTTCATTGACTCTGCTGTACAAAACACAAGTCTCCAACTCAACCACGTTGTGAGAACACCCAGTGAGAAAGATCTCTCCCTTCCATTACCTTTTGCTGATCTGGATCCTTCAGGATGCAACACTGCACTGCAGAACAAGGCTCATGCTGTGGATCAACGTAGCTGACTTTCCAGAGACGTCCTGCTGCTCTTGACTTCAGTTGGACCTCTAGTTTCTCAGCCCCTTTGCATATGAAACCTAGAAACTAAAGGAATCAATTGTATTGTTGCATAAGGACCTTCATTTCCAGGCTTTCATCTGCAGGAATGATATTTCCATCCTATACACTAGACCTGTTTTTGTAACACTATGGTTCATCAGAAGTTTTTATGTTAATACCGAATCAGAAATAATACACATGTGATTCATAATAATCTAACTGAATGGCTGCACTGAATGTATTGTAAGAAATTCTGGTTAGGAAAGAAACTCATTAAAGAAATAGTGACTACTATTATCCCACTGCATATATTGTTCTACTGGAAAGTTTCCTCGAGTAGTTTCTTTAATTAGCAATTTGATATTTTGAAATAGTGCGATCTCCACCACACACAATTTGTAGAACAGACTTGGCTGGCAACACAGAGGAAAACAAGCAATCTTTTCAGAGTTTGGATCTCTAGGGCATATCTCGTCATTTTCCAGCTATTCAGCTGCTGTATATATGTGTATAACGTGGTGACACTGTTCTTATGGGATTTGGATTCTTAAAAGTTACACAGATAAAGCGCTTTTTCACTGGAACAGAATATATTGTCTCCCTTTTTTTTTTTTTTTGTTAAAATCCACATAAAAATATTTGCATAACTTTTGGCTATTCAAATAGAAGGTGTTGACCCCAGCTGTGTGCTAGTGAATGAATCATTTATGTAGGAGCTCATTGCACAGAACGTATGGTATTTTATCTTCGCTGGGTTTCTGCCAAATACAGTCTGTAACAATTTTTCCCCTTTGCCACATTTCCCGCTTGATATCCTTTAAAATAGATCAGCTCCAAGTGTGAGAAAGCAAAATAGATTCTGGGCCTGCTCTGGCTGAGAGTGATTTGTATGGATACTCCTGCTCTGGCACTGGGACGCCCTGGCTTTTGGAGAACATCCATTCCAGATCCAGAATCTCCTTGCACTGAGTGCTTTCAATTAACATTGATTTAAACTTCACTTAAATCTCTAGGGAACTGCAAGAGCCCAGGAGCGAGCACAGTAACAGGGATCCTCTTCATATACAAGACAGGAGCTGCCCTGGAGCAGAGGGACAAACTTCCATTATCTCAAACACCTGGAGCTCTGCACCCTAAAGGAGAGCCTGCAGGAAGGGAGGGTGTTTCTGCTCTGCTTTGTTATGACTATCCTCCAGGTATCACTTAAGTGATACTCTGGCAAGATGTATTTCTACCCGAAAGGACAGGGAACAAGATCATTTCATTAAGTGATGGAAGCCCTGCGTGGCCAAAGCCACCGTTATGCAGGGGCTGATTTGAAACGGTGAGCGGGAGGTCAAACTCTCTCAACACTGATCTCCCGGGGGAGAGGAGATAAGGTGCAGTGCTAAGATTTCCACGCTCCCACATGAGTAGATAAGGTCTGAATGAGCAGCCTCATCCATAAGCTGCTTCCTTAAGCGGTTTTTTATAGCTTACGCTGGAAACCCTCATACCTCTATACTCTGAGCCACATATTTGCGGTTTCCGTGAGAAATTCAGAGCAGGATCCCCTCCCACAAAATTTCCTCTCACCTGCACTCCTTTCATCACCAAAGGCGACTGTTTGTCAGCACTACCGCTACTGCTGAGAGAGCTCACACCCGGCTCAGTGTAGCAGTTGATGGAGGTGAGAACATTCCCCTATGTACAAGCTTCTAAAATGTTCACCTATGATTGTGTGTGGCAGGAGCATCCCCACAAGGCACCGTTCCTTCGGGACACCCTTCCAGGCTCGGTGTGTTCTCCCTGCTACGCAAGGAACTGCTTTGACAACTGACAGCCTCCTTCATCAGAGGTTACTTTCCAGTTTCCCAGGAAAGCCTTGCTGGGATGGAAATGTTGCAGATGGGATGCAGCTCCATTAATCTCTGCCATCTCAGCTTCCTCAAGCCTGAGCCGTTCCCTGTCATAGGAGGCTCCTTCTTCATTATGTTCTTCCTCCCACGTGTGACAGAAACATAATAGTCCGGCTAAACCTGACCCTAGGTAAACACTGAACACAGGCAAGTCATCACTTTGGAAGTCAGCAGTTAATTCGTCTGTCAAACATAGATTATTTCTGATGTGGGTGCCTGCTCCCATCCCCTCAGAACAGCAGGCTGGGGTTTCTGTACATGTCTGCGAGAAGTCTCTTCCTGAGAGTCACCTGAGAACTCACATTGACACGTGTGCCGATGGCACAGGCAGAGCCAAAAGCTCCACTGTAATTACAGTTGACTATTGTATAACTCTGGGTTTGGTTGCTCATAACTTCATCTATAATTAATTGTTTGGGCTGAAAATTTCTCCAGCTGGGCTTGGCCTGAGGCTAAGTTTAGTTCATTTCAGCTGAAATGGCTCGAGTCTTTCCCAAGATTAGCTTTAAGGAGAAAGATTCTCTTTTGCCTCTGTTAAAAAGAATCATTTTGTCATGTACTAAAATGCTCTCACATCTCCATGTTTTCTAAAAGCAGAACCTTGAAACACCGTCTGCAAAACACATGTGTTTTCACAGTCTCAGGGAAAAAACCAAAAGGATCCTAATTTGGCTATTTTCATCCTCGAGTTTTTGTATATGTGTTGTTATACATATGTGGCTACTTTGAATGTCCTCGGTGCCCCACTGTGCCAGCCACACTGCTGAGGCAACACATGCAGCTGTGACCAAGGATGCTCCTGCAGCTGCAAGGCTTGGTAGGGCTTTCACGGCAAATGTGACCTTTGGTTGCAGGACCTCTGGATACCAGGCCAGAAGGGAGCTGGGAGACACTTCAAGCTGAGCGAGGATATGGGTGCTACATCACACCGGGGAAGCAGCTACTAAAAAGAGCCTGTGATCAACCTGGAGCAAGGTAGTGGACCTATAGACCACTCAACAGGTCTGAACACAATCTGTGTGTGTGACATTAACCAAACATTTCCTTCTTCCAGAGTATCTGACCTTGAAGCCTTACGAGAGACCAAAGATGTTGTACCTGCTGTCAAAGAGGACACCCCCCAGTATGACTTCTGGCAATGCAGAGATCACATCTCACTACAGAGAGCAAACACCAAGAACACAGGAAGTCTGGAAAAGCCTGAATGAAAGCATGCAAACCACTTCATTAAAATCTACACTGACCCAACAGAGTCCAGAGATGTCACTAAAAAAAAAGAAAACCTAGCACTCAGCTGCCTGGGAGCCAACTGAGAACACAAAATGGGCCCACTTCAACACAGGAATTAAAACACTTAGAGAGAGTTCTTACTACTCTGTGAACATGAGTCAGTGCAAGTGAAAATGGTGCACAGATGGGCCAGCGCAGAAGCAACAGAAGTGCCGTGATATTTACAAGGGGGAAAAAAAAAATCTTCCCTTACAAGTGTAAATATACCAGAGAAATCATCCGCTCGCAGCACAAACCAGGGCTTTGATGTAGCAAACACTCCCACCAGGGACAGCGCTGGCTCCCCCGGGAGGAGTGGGGATGGTAGACGCTGCATCTGGAAGACAGGATGCTCCGAGCACGGAGCTTTCCCGAGCAGTGCCAGCACGCAGGAGTACGCCAGATGACACGGCCCGTTTTACAGCCTCTACGTGACCAGCAGCGAGGGGCCGAGCAGTGTCCCCGGCCATGCAGAGGTGAGGGGAAGGGAAGGACAGTGGCCAGCGTTGGCACTAACACCTGGCGGCAGCAGCACAAGGGCCCCACCAGCCTGGGCTCCAGATGCTCGCAGCCTGTGCGCCACAGCGCGAGGCTGACCGCAACTGCGACCAGCAATGCAACAGCCTAAAGACACGTGAATCAAAGCTGGTGTCGTTCTGTACAGGGCGAAGAAAGCGGCATTTTGGGGTCCCCTGCCCTCTCCTGGAGCAACAATGGGTCTCTTTCTCCAGCCCATCCCAGGCTGCCCCAGCCCTGTGAGCAGCTCAGTTCATGGGTCTGGGCTCTCTGGGCAAATCAAATTCCTTCCCCCCCGTCTTTCCCTCACCTGTAAAACAGGAGTAACAATATTTACACTTCTGCAGTTGGCTCAAGATGATGGAATAAATATTTAATTATCATCAGAGCTATTCAACAAGGAACAGCTCATGGCCTGACCATGGCCAGGATGGCAAAGGAGTCCAAAGAGCAGGCAGAGCTCCTGGAGCAGAGCTGCAGGAGATAGCACAAACCTCACCCCAGCAGTAAAAAGGTCTGGCAGCTCTGGAAGGGAAAGAAACAGCTTCCCCATCACTTATAAACTTGCTTACAGTAAATTATCACAGAATTTCCTAAAGGCTTTCCAAAGGGGTCAACCCAACTCCTTCTCATTCAGCTGCTCTGACTGCTGACCCTGTGGTGGCACATGCATTTGTGTTCTACAGGAAAACCATTTTTAAACAAAAAAGCCAACTCTCCGAACCTCTCACCTCCCCCAGGCCCCTCTAAGAACTTTTGTGGGTTCACACTACACTGTCTCACTCTTGAAGACATTTTTTTTTTCCCCCTGGTGTGGTGTGAAAGACCGGAGCACAGCAGGAGAAATTAATTAACCAAGCAGACAGCAATTCTGCCATCAAATGAACAAAATTAAAGTGTAACAGAGACTTACACTTCTAGTCACCCCTCAGTGTTTCACGTGACAGCAGCGGGGAAAACACAGTCCAGACTGTTGTTTTAATGTTGATAATATTCCAAAATCTGCAGCGCTGACTAATAAAACCTTAGACGTCAGTGGGAACTCTGTCTGGGCATGGAAGCTGGTTGTAACATTACACTCTAGTGATAAGAGTCTATTTTGATGGTAAGATCATCAGTGCAAAGATCTCTACTCCTGCCCAGAGCGCCTGGACTGAGAACCAGAGGACAAAACTGCAGGGGAGTTGCGTTAAACCTGAATACCTGCACACACGTGCCTTCTGCCAAGTCCTGTGCTAACAGAGAGTCTGTCCTGTCTTTGCTACAGGCAGGTTTTATCTTTAGCAATCACCTGCCAGCAGCCACAGGTCTGCCCAACGTCAGCCTGCTCTGCTGGGCACGGCCGCTCTCCGCATCTGAGCAGGCTTGTTACTGCCACACGCAGCCCGCTCCAACGCAGAGCAGAGCTGGTGAAACAAGGCTGTTAAACTCAGAGAATCACAGTCACAGAACGTCAGGAGTTGGAAGGGACCTCAAAAGATCATCTAGTCCAACTCCCTGCCTGAGCAGGGTCACCTCGATTAAATCACACAGGAACGTGTCCAGATTGGTCTTGAATGTCTCCAGAGAAGGAGACTCCACAACCTCTCTGGGCAGCCTGTGCCAGGGCTCTGTCACCCTCACAGGGAAATCCTTCCAGTCACAGGGACCCTCCTCTGCTCCAGCTTAGGCCCATTGCCCCTTGTCCTGTCACTGGCCATCACTGAGAAGAGCCTGGATCCATCCTCCTGACACTCACCCTTTACATATTTATAGATGTTAATAAGGTCCCCCCTCAGTCTCCTCTTCTCCAGGCTAAATTCCCCCAACCTCAGAAAAATATTAAAGAATGTGGGAGGGGAGGGGGAAGGGAGGAGTGGGAGGAAAGAGTTATGATCACAGCAACAGTACAAGGGGAAGGAAAAGAGTTAAAACAAAGACAGGAAAAAAATGGCAAGTTGTACGAGCGTAAAATGGAATCACTTCAGGCACATGTCAAAACAGTGTCAGATCTTTTTCTGTTCATTAAATCAGCAGTTAAACACCCACCAGCTCCGCTTTTTGCTAGCCCCGGAGTTTTGAGGCACCTGGAGATCTGCTCTATGGCATCAGCAGTGGAAACAACTGGGTTTGTAGGTGAACAACCTGGTGTGAGAGGAGCAAACCCTTCTGCAGGGACTCGTGTTATCATGAGGTCCACCAGTAGAGGTCAGGTCACATAGTGGGTAGAGTGGAGACCAGCCCAAGAGCAAGGACCAGAGCTCAACAAAAACCCTGGAAAAAAAGCCCAGAATTTTATAGATTTTCCCATTTTTAAGTCACACGTAATAGCACTTAATATATGTCCCCAGGGCTTGATAAAAAGAAAATTACCCCCTAATACTAAGTTTAAAAACATCAAATTCATATTGATCCAGCTAACGTGGTAGAGATTACCAGTTTGTAGTGAGCCTGAACAGTTCCAACACAGGAACAACTGCACTGGTCTGGGCAGGATTTTGTATGTTACCGACACTTAGGGCTTCTAACTCTCACATTTACCAGAGAGTCCCTGACACACGAGCACTTCTCAATACAGTTTGGAACCTGTAACATATATTAATATAAAATTCCAAAATTTTGTGGCATAGTTAAAAATCCCAACCAACAAACCCACATGGCAACTGAAGAACAATCCCAAACTTTTTGGTTTTTATAAGCATTGGTTTCCTTTGTGTGTATAACTTGTTACATGTGACAGATCTTTTGCATTACAGGTAGAACAACGAGCAGAAAAGCAAAACTGTACTTACAGTAGAGGGCTAATGTTGTATGAGACAGAGTGTGCCTGAGATTGAGACCGTAGTAATTTCCTAGGCCTGGATTTAGATGAAAGAGTCTGGGTTTTTTAGTGGTTTTGGCCTCAACACCCTTCCCAATGGACTCGTAGAATTTAGCTGCGCTAAAAGTCTCCTTCAGGTTCAGGAGCCAACAAGATGCAGTCATCTTTCTTCTCCACAGGCCAGCATCCAGGATTTGGCAGCAAAACCACTTTTCCTCCCAAGCAGTACCAGCCCCAAGTCATACCTGCTCTTCACCGGCGCCCACTTCACCATGGTACTGGCCCAGCCACGCAGATCCCACCAGTCCAGCACTAGGAGAAAATAACCAAGCAGACACCTCAATTGCCTGACATTCTGCACTCAAATTTCCACTCTTCCCAGTCAGAATAAGGCTGCTTTGTGCACCTTTTTATTGCTGCAGGTAACACCATGCACTCTCAGCAACAGGCACAAAGATTTTGGTGAGAGCAAGTTTACTTGTTCGAGGCTTTGGGTTTGGCTTCTTTTTTTTCCCCCTTCAAAATAATAAATTCTACCCCGTTTGTAACTATGAACATTCCTTGCCAGTCCTCAGCCAGCCAAAAAACACATGAGGTCTTTCTGAAAAACCAAGTCCCAGCAAAGTTATTAGCTGCTGGGAAAGGCAGGAAAGCTCTTTTACAGCTGTTCATTGATGCACTGAATGTCACCTTACACTCTGTAGGCCCTTTTGGATTCTGCAGACTTCTGGAGTAGGCTGAGAAAAAAAATAAAAGCCTTGGCCAGAGCAGTTACGCTGCTTCTTGAGACATGTTTTCTTTGGGTTCAGGCCTCAGATTCTCAGCCAGCGATTTCTGTCCCTGGTGGAAAATCAAAATAAAAAAAAAAAGAAAACACTGGGTTTTTCTGCTTTTCAGGAATCTAGAGAACAAACATGATTTTCTAAGGTGTTTGTGAAAGATGTGAATTGACCCCAGGGCCCTTGTCCTTCCACTTAAGCTCACAGTTATTCTGAGAAAATAAAGTCCCAGGCGCCTCTGCCGGGAGTCCTGCTGTCAGATGGGCAGCGCAGCACTGGACCAGTGTACTTCTAGCACCACGATGCTGGGAAGTGGGAGAGGAGGCAGCCTGGCCACACCAGCTCCTATTCAGCACTGGGACCTCCAGGCACATCCCTGTGCATGCTCCAGTTGCGCTCCCATGGAATGGGAGAGCCTGGTCCATCGGACACCAATGTCTCCATCACCAATCCTTGAGCACACAATGGCTTTAACGAGCCTCAGACAGCCTTTACTTGGTCACTGTGACTTGTGTCAGCTACTCTGGTTACAAACAGGTGCACCAAGTCTTGTTTCAAGCAACCAGCTATTGCTGTGGTGTAGACAAGGTCAGAATTAATTTTCTCTATTTAATTTACAATTCAACATTTTTATTCTAAAACTGCACACTGGTGCCTGGGGACCGGCAGGTGCATTTACTCAGTACATAAACCATACCCAAGCCGTCCTGTTTCTTCTCATTCCTGTGGCCTCTAGCACGAGCACCCTGCTCCTCACACCCAGCCTGCTGCTTAGCTTTCTTTCCTCTTTCCCTTTTAAATGGAACAGACAGCTGATGAAGAGCCAGGCACTCACCTTGACCCAGACTCCAAGCTCCATCAGATTTTCTCAGCAGGAACAGTCAGGCTTGAAATAAGAGGTAATGCTTGGCGGGTGCTCCCGGGGGACTGGACAAAAATAAATGCACTCTCCAGTTAATTTCCATCTGAGTCCTGCTAACATTTCTCCTTTAAGAGTGCAGGGAAAGCGTTTGATTTATGCAAGGCGAGGAAGTTCTGTGTTTGCTTGCAGTAGCGGTGGCAGACCCAGCACACAGCAGGGAATATTCAGACCCATTTTAAGCACCTACGTAAGGTGCCCACGGTCCCCATACAGAAAAGGGATCTTTCAGGGTGGGATTCAGAGCACTGTAATTAGGAACCTGCCTCTCACCTTTGATTATGGCAGGAGTCTAGACATCTAATTTAGGCAGAGAAGTGACACAGTTAAAATTAGCTTGTACAAATATCCCCCAGTGCATCAGCTCTGCAAGGAGCTGGAGGCTCTCTGGGAAGATGGTTACAGTGTAGTACTACCTGGCACTTGGAAGGCGGCAAGAAGCGGAGTGAGTCTGTTTACAGGGAGCTCTACTCAGCCATGACTTCCATCGGGCAAGTCGCTGCAGCCAGCCACAGCATGCCATGGGCTGGCGAGGAACAGAGTCCTGAAGACCCTCAGCAGCTTTCCTCAGCTCAGCTGCTGGAGTTGAAGGAGGAAAGTCTGTTGGATCTCAGCTCTGGCACAGCACCAAAGCCGACAGCACAGTGACCCGCCAGTGCACTGCGCGGGGAAACCTACTCCTTCCTTAGTGTCGGTGATGCTGCAATTCCAGAAGTGACTGGGAATATCCCGAGTCCTTTAACCAGAGGGCTGCTGGGGTGGTCCAGGCATGTTTGGAGCATTGCCATCTCATAGTGCTAGTCACTTGTGGGTTTTGGGGTTTTTTTATTTTGAGTTTTGTTTTTTTTTTTAAAGATACCACTTGGATCATAATTTTAATCAAGACTTCACAAAACATAGCATTTAGAAAACTCGACCACATGTGTTCCAGCATCATAAGAGCATTTAAAATACCCCCAAATGAGCTTTTTAAAAAAAAAAATCCTATCTTTGTTGTATTTGGAAGCAGGGCCAGGAAACAACAATACCTCAGGCAGGAGATGGACACAGGTGGAAATGTAATTCAGCCTCTGAAAGAGCTAATTTTAAATTGGGTATAGTATTTTCATGTTCCATCACAGATAACTGTATGGCAAGGCTATGCATCGCTACATGACAGCTCATTCCGCTTTTAAAACAGCAGCACTTCAGTAGCAGCTAAATTGATGCTTTTTATGTGTCCATCACTTATCAAGGGTAATTGATTAGTGCCTGTGAGGGGCTCTGAGATCTAACGGATTACATGTTCTGAGCCTGCTAAATTATTTGAATGGATTTAGGAAGAAAAAGATTCTAAATCAGATTTTTGTCTGGCCCATCACTACCTTTCCTGATCAGCATTTCCCTTTCCCTTTAAACGTATTTTTGCTCGGATAGATATAGACAAGAGCATGCTAAGCCCCAGGAGCAGGTTTTCAAAGGCAGCAAGAAGAGTTAAGCATGATACCTGTTAAAACGTAATGGGAAGCAAGTACATCTTCCCCTCTGAAAGTTGCTCCGATGGCTGTTTATTCCGCTGTTTAAAGATAATGGCTTTAATCTAGCTCAGAGAAGAAAATGTAAAGGTTGCATGAAGGAAACCGATCCAGCGGGGCGACGGCACCGCGGTCCCGGACAACACAACGTGCGCGAAACTCCAGCCTCGTCACGGACACATCCTCGGTGGAGCAACTGGAAAGAGTTTAAGCCTCGACCGCCTGTCTTGAACACACCCCGTACTAAAAATAGCCTAGACACTGGTCAGGCGATGCTGAGTCACTGGCTGGCCGGTCCCCAGGCTCTCCGGCTGCCTCGGGCCTGGCTGCCCTCAGCGCCACAGCTTGTGACGGCCGCAGGCAGCCCCAGCTCTGGCTGGACACGACACCCCGCGGATGGCACCGCGGGCTGCGTGGATCCCGGTTCGAACGTCCAGCTGCGGAGCCCAGAGCTGCCTCTGCCTTCCAGCCTGCTAAATGCCTTCACGGCTCGCCCCGTCGTTAGGAAGGAGCCCGCAAGCCCAGGACCGCAAACTGCGTGTTCTCACGGGGTGCATCGGCTGCTCCCTCATCCCCCAGGCTGCCTGAAGCTGGCCCAACTCTGAAACAATAGCCCTTTTTACCCGCCTCCGCCCCCAACAATTACCAGAGGCTCGGAGAGCCATTGAAATGCAAATAGCTGCTGGAGAGGCGGTTGGGGAGCCGGAGCGGGAGGTACGGACGCTGTCCTGCGAGTTGCCTTCAGCCCGTCCCCAACGGGACGGTGATCCTGAACTTCTCTTCAGACCAGAGGCGACCCCCACGGGTGCACGGCAGCCCCGCACCGCGGCTGGGTTGCGCCTCGCCCCGTCTGGCTGCGAAGCGGGACCCCCGCAGCCCCCGTGACTCGCTGCAGCAGCAGCAGCACAGACCCGCACGGCACGGAGGGGCCCGCACGGCGC